>WKFP01015431.1:1092768-1245042 GCA_011057875.1 Pterocles orientalis
GCCTAGAGAGATCATCAAGAATAAGTTGTTCCATCACCTTTCCAGGGATGGAGGTGAGGCTGACTGGTCTATAGTTACCCGGGTCCTCCTTCTTGCCCTTTTTGAAGACTGGTGTGACATTTGCTTTTCTCCAGTCCTCAGGCACCTCCCCTGTTTCCCACGACTTGCCAAAGATGATGGAGAGTGGTCTAGCAATGACTTCCGCCATCTCCCTCTTTCCCTGTTTATTATGTTAATAAACAGGGAAAGAAACACCATTAGCTAAATGTAATTGCTTTTAAAATTCCTCCAAGCTCTAATATGAACAACTTCATCAACATCTCAGATGCAGAAAAAACAGATGGTTAAATGCCCCATAAAATTTTGTTGTTCAAAAAAAAACCAACCAATTACCACAAGGCTAATTTCAAATTCTTCAGTTGGTTTTGGGGCAAGAGGGTGATATCAGACTGTTGTGAGCAGCACCGGTAAGCTTTTGATCAGGAGAAGAGCAAAGTTATGGTTAGATGTATCTGCGATATCTTTGCTCACAATACTCCAACAGACAAACAAACAAAACTATTAAGAGTGAGCAGGCTGTTCTCTGACAGGATGCTAGACAGGTTTTCTGGCAGAACATTAATTTGTTTTGACAATGCTCGACAAACAAAGCTGCTGGAAGAAACCGAGCTGCAAAACAGCCTGTTAAAAGCTTATAATTAAGTTAAAAGGAAGGTAAGTCAGAAAATCCCATGATGGTGTGGGGAGCCCTGTGCAGAAGGGGGGAGTTCTTCCTATGAAACCACTTGTCCAGAAAGGGTAAAGCAGTTGTAACAATCAGAGGCATTAGGGAATAGGAAGACGGACCAAAACATTTCATTACTCATCACTTAGGAAGACACACCTATGTAAAGAATGTTTCTCCACTGTACTCCAAGGAGTTTTCTTCAGCTTTGTCCAGAAACCAAACCCTACTTACTAGGAAATACAAAACTGCATGTGATTTCACAAAATGGTTGACAACGTATGAAGAATTCTGACAGGCACAAACTAGGGATATTGTGAGTTATATCAGGTTATTTCTTTTAGGGCAGAGAGAAAAGAGAGAAAGAAAAGAGAGAAAAGGCTTAGAAAACTATTTAATTAAACTACCAATAATAAAAATATCTAAACATCCCGGGCAGGGGGGACACATCGTTATCAGTCTGAACAGTGATAAGGGCATGTGGCATGGGAAGTTGGGCATTTAAGTTGCCATATCAAACTTTAAACAGTAACAGGGGAAAGCAGCCACCTTCATCTCTCTTTCCTTTTGTCTTCACTGTCATTAACCCCTTACCTTTCATGGTGAGGTGCTTCTCACACTGAGGAGGAAGCTGCAAAATGGCAGGGGTGGCAAGGAAATTAGTGGATTCGGTGACTGTGGTGCGTGCAGGCATTTGGACTGCTAAGTGCAAGCGTGGTAGGATTCAAAGCTGAAGTTGTCACCTCCATAATTACTTTTTAACACAAGTAATAATATTGGTTGCTATCTTCTATGCTTTATGCAGCAAAGGAAGGCGAACAAAGGAAGCGGAGTGGCAGGCTTCCAGCACAAGCAACCACAGTCCTCCCTGGCTGTTGAAACAACATCGAAGCTTCCACCCAGACATTTTTAAATGCCTGTGGGCTCCTTCAGAAATGTGTTTTGGTATGTTTTCTAAATTTAGATCTGTGTCAGACAAGCCAAGAGAGGGGGTACTTAGGAAGGGGATGAAACAAACCACCACTGTAACTGGTCTCATTTGTCTCTTACTTCCTCTTAAAAATCAGGCATTCCTCAGCATTTATTCGGAGTTCCCTCCCCAGCCAGTCCCTCTGAATGGCAAGGGCTACAACAATTACCTGGGCTGAACTTCTTATTTTTTAATGTACCTCTTTTTCATTCCACAAATAACTCTTCCAACAAAACCTCCCTAAAACCCCCAACTTGCACCTTTCACTTTAAAAAAAAAAAAAAAAGAAAAAAAAAAGGCTAAATCTCCCTTCCCTCTCAAACACCCACACAGTTTCCACACAAATTCAAATTTAGCTTTAGAAGACCCGAAGAATCAAACTCTTTCCCCCCTTAGACCTCGGACTTCCAAGAATACTGGATAACATTTCCTAAGAAATGAAGCACAAAAGTCTTAAACCTTGTTTTCAAGAGCCACAGCACACAGGAATGTGTGATTCACTGGCTTGCAATGAAACTTGGGCTTATAAAGTTACTTCTGAAGGTAAGATGAGAAACTCTGGAATACGGTAACGGCTTTAAAATTCCTTTTCTGAGTTAGACCAAAACACTGTGAAAATATTGTCATGATATGACATGTGGCATAATGAAGGAAAAAATAATGATAATAAAAGACTACATGAAGTGATACACAAAACCAAATAAACATCATCATATCATGATGTACTCCCCTTCTTCTTGTATAACAAGTAATTGAAACACTAACTTGCCACAACCCTTTATCCTCTGAAACAGTAAAATCGTAAGAAAAAGATGTTGACACAGCAATGAACAACAATTCAGTGCAGACCCTGAACCTGCAGTCACATGCAGCCTTTTGTAATGTTCAGAAAGCAAGCAGTTCTATTCAAAGTAATGGAAGTACATGTATCCTTTATATTTATAAGTGATAATAGTCTACAGGATTGTAAGCAACATTTAAATGAAATGAAATTCAGCACTAGAAAAAACTTGGAGGAATAATGTATCTTCCTTAAAACCAGTACAGCTCTATGGGTTTCACCAAAATTGAACAACTTTCTGTCAACTGAAGTTCTTAGCTTGTGCTTTATGATCGCAGAGAGGCACAAATGGAATATAAAGGAGAGCATTAAGCTACTGGAAAGCTTTACTTCAAAAGTTTTATTAAAAGTTTTATTAATCTCAGCATTTTCAAAAACATTCATTAGCCAGAATCAAGCTCTAGGTATACCTTCTGGCTGGAGGCAAATCTGCAGAAATCCAAGGTTAATTCTTGCAATTCTGTGAGAAGTAAGGGCAAGAACACCCTGATCTGAAACCCAAGAGTTCCCCTGGTCTGACAGTGATCACAGCCCCTCTTCTGTCCAAGCTCCTAAAAACAGCTGGAAGGTACAGAATAATAACACATGCACTACCTTTTTTCTCTCTCAACCACTGTAAGCCTAGTACCATTGAGTCAAACAGTTTTTCCCCTCCCAGCAAGAAATCTTTTGGACTGCAGGTAAGGCATTTCTCACACAGCTGGTCTGTCAAAGTTAGAGAAGTATTCACACAATCTCTGAGGACAAGCAGAGAGTACTGTTTCGGAATAATTATCATCATCAAACAGAGGCCAGGAACCAGAAAACATAAAAACTCATACATTTCATACCAGTTTCCAAAAAATTAAAGTAATTGGCTTTTTACTCTCCCATCTCCTAAAAATAACCTGCTTCTTGCAACAGGAAAAAGAAAATACAGATAAATAACAGGCGACACAGCGATATCACCAAGACATCTGACAATAAAAGCTACTCCTTAGGCAAGGTTACCAATAACTTTTGCTTTACAGCAAGAAGAAATATGAACATCAAGAAATATAATAAGAATAAATTTCACTATTAAAGTAGAACTCTGAAAAAAATGTGTTTAAAACTGTTGCAAGCACCAATAAATCCTCAGACAAGTTGATGATGGCACAATCTGAAGAAAAAACAGAAATACAAAATTCACTTGTTTCACAAAAACAGTTCTCGAGATCTGGCTTTTAAAGCACTAGAAAAGATTTAATTTTTTAAATATTGCATTTTTCAGCATATGTATTTGTAAAAAAATATTTTGTATTATGCTTATTGATGATTATGCTGATATGTATTAGTGGATTATGTTAGTCATAGAAAAAAACTAAAGTTTATACTGTACAAACAAAAGGAGTCATTTTACAAACAGGAATATTTTCCTTCTTCCCAAACTTCTTGTATTTTGCAAGAAAAACTGATATTCTTATTTTGTTTACCATGACAGAATCATAACATGATACAAGAGGAGCTTCCTTTTTCCTCAAATCCACAAGCGCCAGCGTCTAGTGAAACGTGGTGAAGGATTTCAGTCGTGTCAGCCTAATTTTTTCTCTGCTGTACAAGAACTTACAGATGTCAGATGCTTAGAGCCAGTAGAAAGGCTTTACGCATATTCTCTCAAAGAACTCACTTTCATCTCCTTCCAAAGGAAAGACAGATGGCAAACATCTTGCTCACTTGCAGACAAGAGGGTATTTGACATCCCATTAGCCATTTGATCATTTATACGCAATCTGAACACGGTTTTAGCCTGTTTTGCTACTTTCAGACAGATGATGGAGAGCCCGGGGAGCTTAGTTAGTTTTTGTTTTTAACAGCAATGGAGTGGGATTCAGAGATGGGGTCTGCTATGAACAGGTAAACGTATAACAGCTCTTAAAACAGTTCTGGTAGAAGGGATACTGGACTCTTGAGCTTTTTGACTTGTCGCATGAGTGATTCTACAAAATTTTAAGCACAGTGTTGCTTGAATGGATATATACAGTTGAAAGGAAAGATATGTCCTGACACGGAATATGGTTAACTTCTATGTTGGCATCATCCCTTCTCCTCTGGAAGAGCTGAATGCTCCACACAAAATCTGGAGCTATTTATTTAATTACTGACAGGTTATTTTCAAACCCTCCATCACATTTTCTTCACAAGGAAAAAAAAAAAAAAAAAAAGAAATTATTTGAAATCTTCAGGGTTCAAAACAATAGCTAATTCTTGTTAACCTTCTGAGATTTTTACGGTTATATTTATTTATGGTATTCATTGCATTTGCACAATCATATTGTAAAAAGTGCACTGACAGAAAAGGCAGAGAGAGAAAGACTCATTAAGTATTCTAAAGGCAATCTCCAAATAAGGCACAACAATTTCAGAAATAACTTGGTTTAGTTCTGCTTACAACAAAAAGCTCATCATATTTAGCAGATCCTTTGTAGAGGTACAACAGTTTAACAAAAAGTACCACTTTACTAGTCTTCCAAAGTATATTTGGCCAAACTATAAAAGCGCATTAGACATACCACGGTGCACACGTGCTCAGCAGGTCCCGTAAGACAACTCTACATGCTCCCCTCAATGTGTATTAAAATTAATCAAAGTTCAAAAGCCGATTACTGATGTTCAAGAGATGATTAAGAGGAAGTGGAAAACCCAGATGTCTGTTTACACAGAAGCAACCACAACATTTCTGGGTAGGTACCAGGGAACAATCAGCAAGGGAAGAGTGAGGAGGAATGTCCTTGTGTCTCCCTCCCCCAATTATCTTTGCTCCTGTATAGACTTCACAGCACATGCTAGATGTTTTCTCTGCTGCATTCCTCTCTCTGGCAGCTCAACAGGCTTGTTTCAATTTATTATAAACACAAAATGAAAGAAATAATCACCCTTTCCCCAAGAGCTCTGAACTATGACACTACAAATGGCTTTTTGGAACTCTTTGAAGTCATAGTTTCAGAGTTTTTTTATTGTAAAAGTTTCTTGCATTTTTTTGGTGGGTTTGAGGTTTTTTTCAGTGTACAAGATCAATACAAAATTCACAGAGATCATCCTCTTATGGAAATGAGAAGTACATACTAAAAAGCTATAATCATGTCAAAAGGGCAATGATATCATTAAACCTATATATCTGAAAGACTTCAAGTCCATACTTTCATATTTTAATTAATTTGGGGACCCTTGTTCCACAACTCTCCCTCAAAGGAGAACCAGAACCCTGCATAAATTCTAGGCATAGAGACTGCTGTGCAGAGTGTACATATACTTGCTTTCATATCTTTCACAATTCCTTTCCCTCCTACTGCTAAAAGTCACATTTAAAAGAATCATCGCCATACAAATTTCTAACAAGTGATTTCCTCATAACTAATTTATTAACATATTACAAACTTCTGAAAGGATATACAAGTGTCATTTATTTAACATAGTTTAAAAAGTGTCATTCACTTAACAAAGACTTAAAATCCAGGATATTGAACACAATCCTTTATTATTAAAGTCAACAGATTTCTCATTAATTTTAATACATTCAGAATCTTTGCTTTAATTGGTAGCCTCAAGGACAGCATTAAGTTGTCCTTACACAGATGAGACAGGCTTTACTAAGTGATTTCATCAGTCTTCAAAATTGAGAAAATTTGGCAATATCCATTTTGTCAGTTCTACTAAATCCATCTCAGAGTGAGTACCTTGAAAAATAGATTATATTGTTTTTTGGGCTTTATCATATTGCATTCATCTAGCTTATCTTCTTTAGCCCTTCTGAATACATTCTGAAGAATCCCAACACTTCACTGAGGGTGTGATATGAAGTTAAAAGCACAGATTTTAACTTCTAACACAACTTCTGACACTTCTTTAACAAACTGACACAAAAACTTGAGAACCAAAATCATAATTTATGACAAATTAATCTCATCTCTGTCATGCAGATCAGGTATGTGTTCAGGTAGTTCATTATAATGTGTATTAAGGAGAAACATCCAGGCTTTGCACACTATTATGGTTGAGATTTTGTTAAGTAATCCATCCTAAAATAATTTAGTAGAAATTACTGACATACAGACTACTACATAACAGAATTTCCAAGCTAGCAAGACTTAAATTTCTTAAATTTTCCTGGATAGGAGTGGTCTATATCTTTTAACACACTTGGGACTAAGGAAGAACATATAAGTCTTTAAAAGCATGATAGATCAGCAAGTTTAGACTCAAACATTCATCTCATCACAGACAGAATGGTACTGGCTACTTGGGACTGGAAAGACACAATGCCAGTCCCTGCTTCAATTAACGTCCATGTACCTGAAACATGTTGCAAGTCTAACATGATGTTCACAGTTTGTTCAGTTTTGCACAGAGAAAGCCCCAGTGAGGCACCTCCAGCATCTAGGGATCAAACCATGTCTTATCTTGTCCTTTACAAGCATACGATACTTTGATGATGATTCTTAAACAAATATGCATAGCAACTCACTCCCCAGGTAGTCACCATTTTGTGCTGAACCCCCAGAACCAGAGGAGAGAAATACAGGTCATCCTCCTAAGTGCATGGAGAAAATTCAGACAACTGCTACCAGCAGATTCAGTGACTGATCCCGTAACTGAACTACCAGATGTAAAAGGAGAGGGATGTGAAAAGTATGTACCAACACATGCCATGTTTTCACAGACAGTAATATTTAGGCTTTTCTCTTGAAAACTAAGAGAAAAGAGAAAAATTACACAAAAAAAAGAGAAAAGAGAGAAAAAAGAGAAAAAATATCCAAACCTAAAACTTCAGAAGAATAGCATTAAAAAACTATAAATGGACTACTGAATACTCAAATGCCTAGGCCAGACATTTATTTTCCCTTTCTTTCTATACAGATATGAGTTACCAACTCTGGTCTATGGCTGTCAGTACAGTGACTAGACTTGTAAACACTGAAGCAAAACCATGGGAGTTTCACAGCAGCTCAGTCCTTTCTGAAATTTAAGCTTTGCCACAAAGGTTCCAAGAGCTCAGCCTATGGCTTCACAGTGTATCAAATATGACCCCGTTTAAACCAGATTTTCAAATATATGTGTGCAGGTGAAGACTGCAAGGTAATTGAACTTGAACTATATTCACCCGTCTTTACCCCCTGTCCCTACCAGCCAGCACTAAGCATCTGAGTATCCCCTGCTGACCTCCCTGGAAAGCACAGCGCCCAGGGGTTACCAGCTGTCCAGCCGTATGAAGAGCAAATCTCTACCCGTGTGCACATGCTCTTTCATGAGACCCTTGTAACACACAGCCATAGAGAATCTTGTCCCAGATAGTTATCACCAAATACTTTTTCAAGAGAACAAACCGCAGCAAAACTACAGAACATCAAATTACTCTTGACTGCTTTCATGCACTTGAGAAAATGCTGCTTTCACAAACCAAATCTGGGAGTCAGCTGGTAAAACAGAATCAGAACCATTAACATAAAACTGCACCCTATATCCAACCATTACACCAAACTACAATGCTTTTCCGATTACTTCAGTTACTTCCAGGACAATCACATGCAAATAATACTGGTAGTCACTACTGAAAATTAACTTACTTGATGTTTTGGATTCACATAGAAACACAACTTTACACTCTTGAATACTGCTTTTCTGAAACACTTTAGTGTTGCTGTACAATTAAAGAATCAACTATGCAAGAGAAAGAGAGCTGTGCATCTCTACCGGTATTCATGCACTTCACATAAATTCATTTCAAAAGAAATAGCTAGGAGTGCTGAAAAACAAGAAGCTTGTGTGAAATTAGAATCTTAAACAGTCTTGCTTCTACTGCAGTTTTAAAATTTTTGTAAAAAAAATTGAGCACAAAGGTAATAATTGAGAAACACAGCAACATATGAGAATTTCTGTAATAGGGAACAGTCATTAAGGCCCAGTGCTATAAAAATCCTGCTCAGAAACACACCACATTTTTACCTCCAGTTTTCTGTGCTTTTCCAAAACCCATTCTGTTTTAATGGAAAACTTATGCAAGAAGACTCAAGCAAAGCTCATTCTTTGGAAATTGCTGGAATATATATGCATATCCATAGATGTGCACACTCAACTGGTTCACTGATGACACGCATATAAGAAGGACTGTTACTGAACCATCTTTGACTCTGGCTTTAAATACAAGAAAATCTAAGTAGCTGTTGCAGAACAGCAGCATCTAAGTCCCTTGAGAAGAATTGTACTTCTCAAAGAAAGTAACCAGTATCTCAACAATACTGATGTAAACCACAACACAGATTTCCACATATAAGAAAACAAAACAAAACAAACAAAAAAAAAAAGAAAAATAGTTCCGTTATGGTTGGGGAGGGCAGAAACGAAAATCAAAATGACTAATTAGCAGTTACCTTGCAAACTGACAGCATAAAGCATTATTTCAGGTAGGAGAAAACATTATATGTGAAATCACCTACATGCCTTGTTAAGCTGAAAGGAACTGAAGAGGAAGTATTGCTGTGAACTGGGAATAATGGAGACATTAAGTACTACAGTGTATTTGTGGATGGAAATTCCCCATCACTCTGCAAACCTCTCTGCTCCTTTTCCTTCACTTTGTTTATGACTGTGAGCATGCAAGCTCTCATTTCTTTCTTCAACTACCTATGTTTAAATCTTTTTGGAATTCAAACGCAGAAATGATTGTGCAAAATTCATCTCATCTCATTTCATTCAAGAATGTGTCTCTTTGCTAACCAGATTTTCACAAGTATGCCTTGCTGGTCACAACTCGGGGATATTTTTAAAAAAGGTTTAGCTTTGTGAGTTTAACCTTCCAGAAATTATCCTTTATTATAACTGGACTCTGAAAGCACCGGAACTATTAATACCACCGATGTTTTTAAACTCCCTTAAAAGCAGAAGCAAAAAGATGAGAGCACAATTACTAAAGGAGCCAAAATAAAATATTCTTCTCATCTTGCAGCTCCTTCAAAAGAAGAATATTGCTGAAACTGCCAGCACAAGAATTATTTTCAAGCAGTAAAACCTCAACATGCTGCCACTGAAACCTGAACGGCTTTAACACCCAAACTAGAGTCTACACAGGTTAGCAGGTATTAATTTTTCAAATGTCATTTGAATCAAGCCAGTGGGAACAAAACGTATTTGGCAGGCTTTTGATTTCAGTACATATACACAACCAAACAGCAGCACTTAATAAGCAGCCAAAAATAAAAGTGATTGAAAGCAATCTTAAACTAAAGCAAATAAAACCAACACCTGAATTCCCTTCAAATTCTCTGGAGAGAGTTTCATAAGCCACTCCCATGCCCCTTCCCCAGGGGAAAAAAATAAAGCCAGAAACAATAAAACAAGTGATTATTTTTTTAAAAGCCAAAGTAATGCTGGATCTAAAATTGGTATAACAAAGTTGCTAGTTTAACACTGAGGAAGCTGCTTCCTCTCCCATAATGCTACTTAGCATTTATGAAAACTTTAAACAAAGGATGCAGAAGCACCCATTGACATTAGACAAAGTTTATAAGTACTCCTATGAGATTATTATCATTGTCTTGTAGATGCATCAATTAAGATGGCCTCCCGATATCACTGAAAGAATTTGACAGCTGCACTAAATACCAAGACTTCTGAGTTTAATCCTGTTTAAGGATTTCTCTAAACCGAAAATATTTTTATCAGCTATTCAGCACATTAAAATTAAGATATTTTCTTGACAAATTTTTATAGCAAGCTTAGATAGCTCCTCTTTAAGGTATAGGGAGCATAACATTACTACAGAACCAGAATATACTTTTCAAATAGAAGAACTCGCTACTATTTCATTAACTGATAGCTAAGTGGAGGCTTCAAAGCAGAACAGGAAAAGAAAAGTGGAACTATAAACAGGACAGGTACCAACTCCCACAGGCTTTATGGCCCCATTCACTTGCTCAAGTTCTTTGCCAAATGATACTCTTTTCATTCAAGTAATTTATATCCAATGAGTTTCTCCTCCAACTGCCTGGCATAAGAGGAGGAACAATTCACCATCATACCTTGAATTCTGCTCAACTAACTGATTTAGGAAATAATCATACATTTACCATACAGTTTTATTCAGCTATTTGTTGCTATTTGCTTTGAGTATAGTGACTTTGGGTTATCCATCTTTTTATTGATATTTCATGACACGAAGGGGAGATCCTGTCTTCAAATACTTTGCCACTACATCATTTTAAAAGTTTGCAGTTTTAAGATCTTGCAGGACTGGCCTAAATGCCTGATGCAAATACAGGTCTGCATTGTTACAAAACTTCCTGTGAAAACAGCAGTATTAGCTTTTCATGGTTTTCTTTTCCCTTTTTTTGGTTAAAGCAAAAGGGCAAAACCACACATAAAACCGGTAGCACTTTCCTATGCACCTCCCCTAGAGTTTTCTGCATGACATATGCATTTTTGCCCTGATTTCTCTTTCATGCATCACCTTCAACTCCACCCCACAACTCACATTAAAGAGAGTTAATTTTTCCCCCCACACACACATCTGCATTCTGGCACTGTGTCCATGCTCTCCAGTACTGAATAGATTCATTCACATGAAACAAAATCTTTGCTTTGCTCAGGGTGATGAACAACCTCACTTGTGACATTTACATCTATTGATTTCCCTGCTTTGTGACAGCTCCATTACAGTATGTTGATCAAAATTATTTAAATTGATAGTTCATTGCATTAGAAGATCTGCACTTTTCATCCCAAAGTCAATTTTTCTTTTTCCCATACAACTAATCACCCTTTGATACCTCTTTTTACTTATCTATATTTTACCAGTTTAAAATTGGTACTTTTTCTAGACACAAAAAAGTCAGTAACGAGAGTGCATAGAACTTCATCAGTGGTAAGTGGAAAGTTGCTAGCAGACACTGCTATCTTCACCCTGTTGAAAAAGTTAATTTCAAGATCTAGCTTTATTCAATAGACTTCTAGCCAAAGAACCGCACATCTTCCTCGCAGCACTTAATAAGCTACTTTTCTGCTGTTGAAAAAATGCCTACCCAGTAGCATCAAAATGTGCACACAAAGTATCACTGTAAAGGCCAAGAACCGCTCAAATGCTCTTTGATACCCACCACTAAACTCTATGCTAGATTTTAGTGCAGTCCAACCTGTATAGCAATACAATTTTATAATATTTTTCAAGTACAAAGTATGCTTTATCATGTTATCAATCTGGGGTATTTTTTAGGAGCAAGGAGATCCACAATTCCCCAAAACAAAAAAGAAATACAAACTTGCCTTTAAATTTGTCCTTAAGTCATGCAACTGAGTTGAAACACTGACAAGTTACCACTTTCACTCAAGGTTAAAATAACTGTGTTTTATCTTGTACTTGTCAAGAAACCATATCTGCACAATTAACAGGGCTTATCTGATTAACAGAAATTCACTAAACTGCACAAGTCACTAAATCATTTGTCTAAGCTCAATGGCAATTGAGTTACTATGAAATCACCTGGCTTGGCTATTTGTTCTTCTTAAATATCCATACAGCTGCCATTATCTAGTATTTCACACCATCTTTAATCACATAACAAGAGCTTGCCAACTCCATAGGTCAGAGCTGCACTTTATAGATGGGAGAGGAAAGAGAGACTGATATTTGGGAGAACACATTTCCACCTCCCATTTATCAGTAAAGGATACAACACATTGGAGAGACCATACTAAAAAGTATATAAAAAAGATGTGCAGAATCACGTGCTAGGAAACAAACACCTGGAAACACACACTGTGTTTTGGGAGAATGCATTAAAACCAGCAACACAGTATGTGCACACACACACAGCACCCACAAAGTAAAACAATCGGAGGTGTAGAAGAATATTCAGATATAAATTTTAATTTTGAACGAGACAGTGGAGAGGGCAAACAAAACTAAGAGTCATAAAACTGTCAGTTTTAGATGAACACTGTTGTTTGGGAATCTGTTGGAATATTGTTTGAATTACAACTCACAAAATATACAATGACTTAGTGATAAAAAAATTTGCAAAGCACGGAGCTGTGCCATTTATTCCGAGAGTGCTCTTCATAGCCCATCATAATACAGCACCCACCCCTTGGGGCTGCCACCTCAGCCCTGAGGTGCTGACAGGACTACTGCCAAGGGCAGAGAAGCAGTCAAGCCTACATGTTTTTTAGAGTCTTACATATTAATGTCCCAGTGTGGCAGAGTAAACATATAATAATGGACATGCCTAAGAGTTACTTTTGGGGCAGTAAGTCTGCAAAAAGAATTTAATTCATCCAGGAAAATAAAACATTCCTGAAGAGGAAAGGAGGAAGGCAGCATGTAGAAGAGGACTCGTGAGAGAAACTCTACTTATCACCACATAACCATGTACCTCAGATCACCAGAAGTTAAACAACTCACTTAAAATATGGTAAGTTAATCTTCATAATTCTGATTTTCAAAGTTTCTTTTTAAAAAGCTTTTATTTTAGATGCTACAAACTTCATAGGAATTACATCAATTTTTTTTAAATGCCTTAGTGTCAAAAACAGTAATAAATTTTCACAGCCAGGCCTTGATTTGCTGTTAGTCTCCATCATTGATTCATGATCTGTTTGGCTATCCAGGTCTGATTTTCTTCATTTGAATCTATTTCTTTGAAATAGACCAAAATTTAAGGGTGCTTGTCTGTTAAAGCAGATTTTGTTTTAAATCTAGCAAGATGCAATTAAATTTATTCAGAAATCTCCTTTTTTGGATTTTTCCTCTCCATCTTGATTTCCACAGTCACTTAAAAATGACCAAAAAAAAAGAGGATTTAACTAGTACACATTTCTAGTGAGCCAATTGTGTAACTTTTTATTTCTTCACAGTTACATCATGTATCAAGTTTCCAAGCTGTCCAAGTAGAGATTTACATAAAACCCCTCAAAATGTTAAGAACACAGCTGTCATTTACAGCCTAGACAAAATATAGGTGAAGCAACATATCTTTGCTCACATTGTTTTTGAAAAATTTGTAAACCTTGTTGGTCTTTTTAGTTCCACTTCAGGAGCAATTTAAATTTGTCCCAATTAGAAAAAATAAGTTAATCAAATCATGAAATTAGATTACAGAACTGTGAAAACATCACTTATAATATACCTAGGACCTTGATTACACTTTGGGTAGCTCCAGTCTTCCCAATTCCATGTTATAACACCGTTAAATTTAAGGATGAAAAGGAAGCAACAACCTATTACAAAAGAGAAGTAAATCCAAAGGGAGGGGGAAGGTGCTTTATTCCTTTCATATTTATGTCATTGTTAATTTTTTATTTAATAACAGTACTTCTGTCTGTAAAAGGCCAGAATCAAACAGCTTGTCAACTTAGATTTCACGAGAAACACATCTCTAAATTCTCCAGTTCTGGAACTGAATTGCAGGCAGTGATTCATAGATTTAAAGCCAAATGTATAAACAAAGAGTAAATAAATACAACACGAATTACAGTACAGTACCTTGAGTCTTAACAAGAATGTTACATGTTTGCATGCTAAATCCACAACCATGGAGATGTGAAATGCAATTCTTTCCCTATCTAAGAGCAGTTCAAATATAATGCAATTTATCTTTTCACTCTAGGAGGATATAAAAAATACAAAACTCTTCGTATTTGTTCAGAATGCTAGCTTTAGGGAGAGAGATCTTAAAAATAATTTATAAATGAAAATAAGAAGTGGCAACAGATTGCATTTGGAAATTTAGAAGGAAGTCTTTTTCAATTTCACTATCATGTAACAAGTGTCAGATCAAAAACTGAAATTACCTAATAAGTATCTGCTGTATAAAGCCACTGAGCTGCTTACCACAGATGGATTGACTGGCTTTTAATTTAAAACCTTACCATGACTCGAAAGTACAAAAAGCACAGACTCATATTTAAAAACAGGAGTAAGGGTTAGATAGAGGAGGGCTGTATAACTTTTTTGTCTACATCTCTACTACAAAGAATAAAACATACTATAAAGTTGTCTCACTATAAAGTTGACCATGATACTTTGATTTATCTGTTTATTCATAGTGAAAAGTACACCTCTACAAATGCAGAATGTGATAGTCATTATGTATTCCCAATAAGGGTTGATGTCATATTTTTTACAGGTAAGTAAAGGAAGCAAGCAAGTAGTTATGAGAAGGAATTTCAATAGCAGAATATTATTAACCCAAGCAAGCACTTAGATAGCTAATGGGCAAACTAAAGACACAGGGATTTCTTCCAAACTTGGTTCAAGCAATATTTGTGGCTTGGGGGAGAGACTAGGAAGAATCACAAGAGCAAGAACAAAATACATTAAGTTTTTGTTTGCTTGCTTTTTTAATCACAGATTACATATATTCAGGCCACTGACAGCCTTTTTGGAAACCACTGAAAATACACCTGTTTCCACCTGTCATGCTGGAGAGTGAGTGGGTGGGACACCACTTCGTTCCTTGTACCATGCGTGAAGTAAACCAGGCTATCCTGTTAGATTACAGCAAACTGTGAAGACTGGAGTACCGATGCAGCAGGGCATCCAAGAACTTCCTGAGCTCCATCAAGCAGTTTTGCTGGCTGCTGACACTTCTGAATGACAGAGCAGATCTTGATACCGATGAACCTCTTTCTTCTGTATGCGAGTCCTAAGTTCTCATGTTTATTTAAATTAACAGGGATAAAGCAGCTCAACCATACCTCAAACTAAAGGGCAATTAGATTGTGACCTTACACATTATGCCAAAAGGCACTACAATGTACCCATTCATTTTAATAATAATGCAAAAAGTTTGAGATAAAAATGTTCTAAAATGACACAACTGCTTGACTGTCAGAGATGCCATGCTGAACTAAAAATAAAAATAATGCAACTTAGAAACAGGTTAAAAAAAAAAAAGGATAATTGCCTATGAAGAAGAATTTAATTAGAAGTGTGCCAGAATCTTCACCACCTGCAGATTTTCAAAAGTTTAATGGCCCTCTAAAAAGGACTAACTCTCCCACATAGCTGGAGGATGCCTGAAATAGCAGTGACTACAAGAAGCTCAAGGTAATACTGTGAAACAGACCTGGAAGTAATTTTGCATTTCGAATCATTTGGCTGCAGCATTGGCTGGCTCCTTGCCAGTACCACAGGCAATAAAGGGAATAAAGAAAAAGCAGCGATAAAACCAGTCCAGCTGTTTGGAAGGTGAAACAGAGATTCAGTGGCAGACAGAAGGGAGGTATGGTGGTAGCTTGGCAGAAACAGGGAAGGAAAGAAACAGATCTTTAAATAAGTAGATCACGGTCAACAATACTCAGGATACAGATTTCTACTGGTACACCAGAACTTGTTAAGTCCCCTAAAGACAGGATCCACTTTTGAATCAAGAAAATCAACACACACAACCCCTCCCCCCCAAAAAAAAACCCCAATTAGGCAAACACCCTGCATTTGAGATTAGATTTCATTGCTTTCCTTGTAGGTTTAAAGATCTACAGGCAGAGTTTTAAAAATCCACATTGTGTACATAACTCCACCTTCCTATTTGAACACCATCTTAATATCACACCATCTTACTCACACTCAGAACACTATGCAAATACACTATACAAACACAAAAATGGTTTAAGGAAAATATCTTTTTAATGTATATATTCATATTATAACTTATTGAAACATACAGGCCCAAACCATGGCCCACCAATTTAGTTAATCACCCTATGAGATAACATTTTGTAGTTTTGACTTAATCAAGTTCTGACTTTAATGAAGCACACCTATTTAAAAACCAACCCACACAGTAGCTTCTAATTCTTTTAGAAACTTTGCTAATGCACTTTAACTACTCACCATCTAGCTGTCTGAAAACCACTTCACAGAAAGGTAGCCATTCAAACACATTTAGGTCTGACATAACTATCATTAGTCATGTAAATAATTTTATATTTGATTTAACACATTCTTGGAGCAGTTGTGCTCCTCACTGCCTTCTGTCCCCAAACTCTTATGCTACCCTTTTGCACTGGCACAAGTACTCCCACATAACCAACTCTGTCAGAAAACGGGGGGGGGAAGAAAAAAAACAAACAAACAAGCAAAACAAAAAACAAAAAACAAACAAACAAAAAAAACCACAAACAAACCAAACCAAAGTTGTGTTGAAATTTTCTCCTACCACATACCAACAAAATGTAAGGGTTGACAATGAACAACAGAAAGTGGAAGAAGAACAGGACCATCTCTGCCAACTTGCACACTGACTTGTGCTGTGGTACTGAGTACATAGGAAATCTTTCAGTAAGTAACAATCTTTTCTTGGGTGAAGTGACAGTCACAATTCAGTTCACAAAGAGGCTTTGCCAAAATAGTCAGGAAAGTCATGAATCCAATTAATGTATCCTCAATCTGCCACCTCTATACAGCATTCAGAGACACCAGATCAGGTTGACAAAACCATTTAGATACATCAAGACAAATTCTCTGTATCGTGGTCCCTTCCAATCTCTAACATTCTGTGATTCTGTGATCTTCTGAAAATTGTAAAGTTCTGAAAAGTAACTAAACACTAAACTGCCAAGAACTGCAAATCATCAGTAAATGCAAAAGTCAGGTCATTAGCTTGCTCTAACTGTATGAAGACGTGATTATTATACACGTTTGAATAGTCCATTAAAATATAAATCCAAATATGTTTGCTGGGGAAACAAATATTATGCTAACTTTGATGAAACAAAGCTCTCCCAATGAAGTGTTAAATGGCAATTCTGCATTAAGTACCATGGCTTTCTTAATCTTCCTTGAGATTTAAACTTCACATGCCTATTGATAAAAAGAACACAAGGGGACTTAAGCACCCCACTGGCCCCTCCTGCAGGTCTCTAAAGAGTACTTACATAAACACTAATTTATGGTATTACACTTTTGGACTGCAAGTATCTCATATTCCACTTTAGGGTATTAGGGCAACCACTGTTTAAATTATGTGTAAATTAGCTGAATCATGACCCTCCACTGGAAAAATCTGCCTTATAGATCATGCCCTTAGGGAGTTGAATGCTGTAATGACAATTTACCACTGAGCTAATTAAGAATCAGAAAATGAAGTTAATTTTAACTAAAGCAGAGGCACTGAAAACAAAAGTAAAAAAATCAATAGTGTTATCCAGTTGAACCAGGTCATGCATGCTAGAACCTCCTACCATTTACTACTGCAGTACATTACTGATGTAGTAAAAATAAATTCTAACCCTCTGCCAAGTAAGATAGGGAAGTTGAAACATTTCTTTTAACTTCACTACAGTTAAATTACAACACATTCACCATTTTCAAGTTTTTAGATCCCATCAGTGGTCAACATCTAATTTTGAAAAGGTCAATGACTAATCCTGGCCCTAAAGTTCTCTGCGAGTCTATGCATTTTCCATGTAATTTCTGCTGGAACTTTGCAATGCTACATTCTTCATTTACTTGGTAAGTGATGGACACTAAAACCACACACACCCTTAGAAGTTCAAAGATTCAATGTTCTGAAAATAAAGCACTTTGCACACAAAACCAGCTTTGTCTTTTAAATTCCAGAATTCCAAATACTACATAAGCGTGCTGCATATCAGCAAAAGAATTTGTATCCAAGAATCTTAAATAAATCTGTTTCAAGTCTATATCTACAAAATGATTCTGTGTTTTGGACTAGTAATGAGTCCTACCAACACTATTTTCTGCCAATGGTTCTGGCTTTGCCCCACCCTGTGAAAGGAGGGACCCATTAGATAGTCTTTTTCAAGTGCAGAGATAAAAGAAGAATCCAGCACATACATGGGAGAGATTTGGAGTTGCTGTTGTCAGAAAGAAAGAATCTGTCTTCTCTGATTTGTTCTCAGACTACAAGATCCTTTTGTAACTGGAACACTTTGATTTTTTTAAATTATTATTTCTCTTCTCACACACACACCCCCCGCCTTATTTTTGATCTCAGCTCCCATATGCTCCATGAAAAAGATGTTTTAACAGGATTCCCTAAGTAGTGAAACAGTCTAAGGAAGAAAGTTAAGGACTTGTATACCCATTGTTTTATTTTAAAAAGAAAGTCAAAAATGATGGCCTTTCATCCCAACTATCCAGGAAATGAGAACCATCGGACCCGTCTGAGACCGAAATGGGAAGTAACAGCATGAAGCCATAAACACACACACTGACTTCCTGAAAACCAGCAGTATCTCAAGTTACCCTTGGTCACCCTACAAGACAATGCCATAGCAATAAAGCCAAATCTAAGGAACTTCTACTTCAAACATAGTATCTGCACAGCACCTATGCTGGAGACATTACAAAGGAGGTCAGAAGGGAAATACATACTGGTGATTTGTTTTTGAAAAGTAATGAAATAATGTGAGTACTTCGAAGAGGCTATAGTATCATAGCAATAGTCATCTTGGTGCCAGATTAGAGATAAATTTAGGGAAAGCCAGCAGCATGAACAGACTGACTCAGCCTAATCTGACTTTAGCTTGGTATGTTCTCAGAGGTACTTGAATGGATTCTGGGACACAGAACCAAATGAAGCGATATGCACTTGCTCTAAAGCACATTGCTGCAACTGAAATAAGCCAAGAGAAAGTTCTTGTTAACCACTAGATTGCCAAACAAATGCTTTTGCTTATCCTCACCTCAAAAAGATGAAAATTTGCTACATAGTTTTATCTTACCTTCCTTTCACTGAGCTAAATGAAACATTCAGTTTTCCAGAGGCACCTAGTTACCTACCCACACTTAAACATCACATAATAGACATGTTTTCAGTAAGCATATCACAACCACTTCCATAAATAAACTCTTATCCATAACATTCTAAGTTCCCAAATTTCGCCTTTTTTCAAAAAATCAAAGGAAACTCACAGCTGTTGCCTTTCCTTTATCCAGACAAGCCTTTCTACGCTAAAGAAAAGAGAAAAAAAAAATCCTGCAGCCTCAGTGGACTGTAGCAATGTTTTCAACCAGTTGTGGAGAAGGGGGGGGGGGATAATAAAAGGGAAAAAAAGAGTCAAAAAACAAAAACAAAACATCAAAAACACACAAGAAAAAGCCAATGTGTAATAGTCATGCAAACATGCAGTACTCTCTCATTCAACAAACAGGGTTACTGAAACACAGTTACTTAGATTGTGAGAGCTAAATTGTTGCATCAACAACTCGGTCTTGCCGTACACTCAGCAGCTACTTCATGTCAAAGGTACTATTTAATAAGCAAAATGGACATGAGCACCTCTCTAACCACCAAGTCTATAAATTTAGCATTTTGGCTTTGTTACAAGTGATTTAAGACAAAAAGCAACAACAACAACAACAACAAATCTAACTTGAATCATTCATTTCAGTCTTAAAAAATGCCCCTCTCTTCAACTAAGAAATTTAAAATATTTCTATAATCCTTTTGTGCAAAGGAGTTCATAGAAACAATTAAAGCAGCTTACCCTTCTGCATTCAAGTTTCTTGCCAAGGTACAGAGCAGACACTAATTCACATGTGGGACAGTTAACTCATTTGCCAAAATTTCTGAACATTTGTTACTGCTGCTTTATAGTTTCTCATGTACTAGAATAAAAAAGAAACAGTGACAGATATTAGTTGGGAACTAGTGCATTTTCAAAGCATAGAAATTATTTTCTTATTTTAAGAAATTTCATGCAGTTTAATCGGAATATATTTCACACCACCTTGTTAACAGAATTCTGATACAAAAGTCTAAATCAGACTAAAATGCTGGGCGCAATAGAACTATCTTTTCAAATAGGAATTCTAATTCAAATATTTTCCCCAAAATTCCCTCTCCACAACTGCCCTACAAAATAACCATTTAGCACACAGAACAGTAGCTTGACTGTTTATTTATTTAATTCCACTAAATATGAGATGCACAAAGCATGCAGCATTAGACCAAAATACCATTCCTTTAAGGAAAAATTTATTGGTGCTCTCATAATTAAAAAAATAATAATACAAAAACAGACAAAGAAAAAAACCCCTGCACTCCCACAGATACTAGGAAATGTGTCTGTAGAAATGGTACCATATTGTGTTTCAAGATAAGGAAGTTCACTCTGCTCTCCTGCAGAACCAGGAGCCAAAGTCGCCTCCTCCTGCTCTGTTTCTGGTTTTACCAGAGAGGAGACTGTGTCATGATTCCTCTCAGGTAAACACCCTGGCCTTCAAGGTCTCCGTTTTAAGATACCTGCAGAGGATTTAAAAATACTCTTACCCTCTTCATTGAATGTTTAGACAAGTCATACCAATCTAAATATTAATATTTTTGATTATTTACTCTCAGACATTTAGTTTTACTACTCCCTTCAGTCCTCTTGGACCTGTTAAATTCCAGGTATTCAGATATCAAGCCCTAGCATTTTACCTAATCAGCAAGGAAATATTACTTCCCTGATTCATGAAACGAATAAATGACTCCAGATCTTCTATATGTTCCTTTCATTCATCTGTCTTTTGCTGCCCGTGTGCAAAAACACATCTTTGTGACGAATATGAATTAATGTTATTTTCCTTCATTTCTTGTTTCTCTACTTCATTCCTCTTTCCCCACTATGATCGCTTTTTTGCCCCTTCAATTTAAGAAGAAAATCCAGCCTCATCACACTATGCAGTCCTTCCCCAACTTCTACAATTTCTTCTATTAATTGTCAGGTTCTTTCATTAGTTCTCAATTGACTTTCACCTAAACCAATCCAATTAATTATGATTTCCCTTCTTCTTAAGTCATTAGTCAAGGCAGCAAGTAAAGCCAGCTGATACCAATGCCTCAAGCACCTTATTTGACAGCTCCCTCTGATTTGATTTACGATTACCTTTTTTTTTTACAGTCAGTTGTTATCAAGAACCACCAAGCTCTTGCATTTAATAATTTTAAAATAATTTTTCAAGTACAAATTGGAGAAAAACAAATGTCAAAGCTTTTCAGCTACAGCACCCATCCCACCAAAATTACAGCATGACACTTACTCCACTACAATAAATAAATAGGTGACACAACTTTAAAAAAAACACAATTCTTTCATAAAATAGCTCAACAGGACAACATCAACCATTTTCACTGGTGACCTCTTCTCAACTTACCCTTTTTTGAAAGGCCTTGATAACATCTACTAAGGCTGGAAAGGGTTTAGTATGGTCTGCTGCTATGGTCCACAAGCCACAGCTAGATATACTTATTTTGGCACCACTAAGAACTAGAAACCTACTCAGAGGTACTCAGGAGAGGTTCATGTCGGTTATTACTCTGCCATTAGCTCTCTGCAGCCTGTTGGAGATACCTACAACACCTTGAGATATATCTAAATCGTTCTATGCTGCAAAAAGTCTGCTTGGATTCTTTGTTTCCAAAGAAACACTGCACTTTCCACTTGTTGCCATTACCCGAGGTACTGAAGATAGTAGAGGTATCTTCTAGGGAAATTTAAAGAAAAATATATAGCAAATTTTTCAAGAGGAAATTGTAAATTAAGGGACAAAAATGAAAATAAGTCAAAGGAAGTTACTGATTATGCTGAACGTCTAGGCTTTTCAGTGATTCAGGTAACTTACAAGGAGACAGCCTTTACCTCCCCCAAAATGCTAAGAAGCTTTATTTGGATTCATGTCCTCTCAGTTGTTTCTCAACAGTGACGTAGCTTGCTTCCTAGTTCTCTCCCTTGTACTTTTATTAAAAATAAAATTATTTGGGTTTTGTTTTGGTTTGCCTCTTCAATCATACTTGTCTATTTGCTTTCCTAGATTCTGTTTTCTTTAGTCTGCTCCTCCTTATTTCCTTCAAGTCAAATTTTGGTATCTGGCTCAGAATCTATCGCAATGGGAATAGATTTGTCAGTGTTACTCAGCTGAGGGGCTGTTATTTTCAAGACTACTAAAATATTCTATTATGTTTAAAATTATGATTTATACGTATCCCATTCTTTACCAAACACATAATTCTTACCGCTGGATCACCCTTATATCTTCCTAGAAACACAAGAAACAGCAATAAAACATGACAAACTTGATATTGAGAGATTATCTTATCTTTATTTTTGTCATCTCTTGATATTTATGAAAGTGAAATTCTCAAGCTTTCATGGTGGCCTCAATTCAAAGAAAGTTAAGCTCACACTAAACTTTAACATCTGAGTGTCTCTACTGAAAGCTAGCCGCGTGATTAAATATTACTCAAAACCAGATCTAGCTTCTTACTAAAGTTGATTTTAGGTAAAGGCACTTTTTATTAATTTTATTTTATTTTCTTAGTCAAGAAGTGGAACAGCACTGTAGGCCAAAATTCTCCAAGATCTTGCACCAGGTGCTTACTTGTTCTATTTATGCTACTAAGGACTGAAGTCAGACCTGCCAAACAAAACATTATCTTTGAATACTTATATTCCAAATAATTTCAATTTATATTCCAAATAATTTCATCTAGCAAGTGGCTGATAGTCTCAGTTACCTATGTATTTCAAAACAATTACCAGTGGTTCAGCAAGTTCCTTAACCAAATCCTTTAATACTCAATAGGGTATTGTCCCACAGACATGCAGATTTGTACTGTTTGCATATACCATACGTTCATTACTGGCTTTGTATCAGCAACTTAGTAGAAAAACTCCACAACTTTCTCCCCCTCCTTTTCCTATAAACCTCTAGTTAAGAAACATTTGATAAGTCCTCTAATAAGCAACCCTCGACAAACAAAAAAAGAAAATCTGAAAATTCAACTTGTTTGCTAGTTTACCTCTCTTTCTATAATTAGCAAGAATGCATTCTGCCTTCCATGCTCTCCTGGTATCTTGATAAGCTAAGTCCAAAAAAGACTGCAAAAGTACGACTAATGATATAGCATACTAGCAGAATAAAAAAAAAAAAAAGAGTGCTAATATATCAGAAACATTTTTCTAAAAGACTGTATACTGTATCTCAACATTAAAATTTCACTGCCTTGTTATTCTGCCAAACAAAGTGCGTGCCAATTTTAGTATTTATGCAATACATCATGCTCACCTATTTCACTCGCTTCTATCATGCCTTTATAGGAATACCAAGATAATAAATGCTGAAGGTCATTTGTGTAAGAGAGTATGTTCTGGAGTTACAACATACAAAGATATTTTCCCTTGATCTAATGTGAAATGTATCCTGTACCATTTCATCATCATGACAGTACTGAACTCAACAAGCAAATGCTATACCCTCACACTGATGTTCCATTTCTTCAATTCTCCTTCAAAAAATAAAGGCAAAAGGTAGAGAAGCGGCAATTTCAGCTTTTGCAGTAATGTATTTTTGTTTCTACTCCAAATCTGTACTGTTTAAGAGTTTGATATTCCATACAGAAGATAAAGCCATTAACCTATTCCACATATAGCGACTTTACGGCTCTACTTGAGCCTGCACAGCCAAGCACCTTCTATCTCCCTAAAGACAGCAGCAGCTCTAAATCCTCAGCCCCTCCTCTGCAAACTCAGGTTTTAAAGACAGCATCCACTGACATTTTCTTGTCTACTGACACAGAATCCAACCCAGAAAACAAACCTGAAACACATATTTAAGTGTCATTCACACCTGTATAGACACCTCACTCACAAGATTCAAATTCTAAACACACACACAAAAAATAAAGTTTAAACATTTTTACTTGCCTCTCCATTCTTTTCCTTGTAACTATATGGTAACAGTATTCCAACAGGGAGAAAAGGTCATGGGACACTCTGGAAGGCAACACTCCTTAATGCAGCATTCAAGGTTGGACCAGAAGGAGCAATGGAACTCGGAATCACTGACTCAACAGCTCTACTCTCTTTTTGCCTGTTTGCAGTTCATCCTACAGTGCTTGAACCCACTGACATAGCTGTCTGCCAGCAAACTGTTATTTAGAAACTCATTCACATTGCACTGGTCACAGTCACTGTAACCAGTATTTCAAGAACTACATTTATAGACCAGCTCTCAGTAAAAGGACTGAGAGAAAAGGACTGCAGCAGAAACTTAAGGCAAATCCCTGTCTATATTCAAGGCACAGACACTTCAGAAATCATTCAGAGAGGCTCTTGCAGTGGAATTATCAGAGAAAGACCTGGAAGTCCCTTTGCTGTGCTCTGTTCTTGCACAGAAGCCAAGAATTTGTCTCAGAGTACAGCAGCAGTTATTCAGCTTTAAGTAGTTGGTAAAACAGTATTTGTAACATTGGACAGCACTACCTCTCCTCATTTACACCTCCTGATTATCATAACAACAGTAAAAATATAAGTGCACTACATATAAAGAATGTGCACTACATTGTAAAGAATTTTTTCACTAACACATGTCAAAATATCTGGCAATCACGCACAGGCCTGTACTACCCACATCATATAATAACACACAGGAAGGGAAGCACATGTAAGAAACTTAGCTATCAGAACACATTCCAAATTATGAAAGTCCTAGTACGTAGTGTAAGTTTTTCCTAAACATTCTATTTTTACTTTACCTTCAAGAGAGGCAAAATGCCTCTTTATAATGATAGCTTAACAAAAGCTATGCCAATTTAAGAAGACACTGAAGAGCATTTAGTCAAGGCTCTCAAATCTGTTCAAGGTACAGCAGGCTCGACAACATCTCAGAGCAAAATGTTCCAAACCATTTAAACTTTGCTCTTTGAACATTCTTGGATGAATAACCACACTTGTCTTAGTGGACATATAAAGCACATCTGGTGCAAACACACTTATCTTGATTATACTATTTAAAAAAAAAAAATCCAAACCTTAAATCTATGTGAAATAAAGCAGTCTACAGCCTCCAAGAGTCTCACCTCCCCTTTACAACTTTGGTTACACCCACCCATGTCAGCCTATCTTCTTCAGGTCATGGATGCATCCCCTATTGCATTCTTGCATAATTTCAATGTGATTAATACACTCATTTTTTCTTCTTCTTTTGTGGGGTCATGAAAATAATTTTAATAGATATTCTGGTTTACCAGATGTAGAGAAGAACCTGCTATTCTATAGATAGGATTACAAGTCTCCTATGTCTCAGCACCTTGCTATCCATGTACTTCATATTACAATGGGCTTTACTTACCCATAAACTAATGCTGATGATATAGGGTATTTTTAAATCTTGGATCTGTAGCACAACGTGATACGATCTTGTCTAAATCATAATGCTAACATGTAAATGCCTAAAGTAAATTCAAAGCTGAAGTACTCAAAAGAATTAAAGCCACCCTGCAATATAAACGTTACAGTAATGGAAGAAAATAATGAGCCACGGCAGATCAAGAAAGGAAGAAGCTAGAACATGGATGAGGTAACAGCAACTGTACTGTTGAAAAGAGACCTCTTAACAAGTCATATGGTTGTCTAAACAACCTGTTTCTCATACAGTCTTTTAAAAAGCTTGGGCAGGGAGCTTTAAAAACTTTGATGTGGTGATAATAGCTCTCAAGGAAATAAAAATGAACAAAACAACTAGTACAAAAATCAAAATCCACTAAACCAAGTTCTCTTCTTAAGGTTAATTCAGGGAGCAGGGAGGTAGGGTGCTTCTCAGGGGAGAGAGCTTGGACCTTTTACACTTCAAAATCACACTGTCCTCTACACAAGGAAAAGACTTAGAAAAAAAAAACCCAAAGGATTAAGTAAATTCCCAGATTAGACATAGTAATTTATCACACTTCAAATAAGAATGCATTTGCAAAGATGAAACTAAAGATACAGGCATTCTTAAGCAGGGATATTGCTTAATTCCTCTGTACAAGAGACATTTATCCCAGGGATATTTTTAAGATCTCTAAAGACTAGAGAAATGAGCAATATATACAGCCCTATCATGGGATGCAACAACTATTTTATGCCTACGTTTTAACTTATGTCCAAATAACAGAGCATCTCTAATCAGAAGAAGGAAGATCTCCTTACAACTGCAGAGAAGTCTCAAAATCTGACCACATGCTAAAGAATCAAAGGCACACTAAAGAAATGCAGTGTGTCTAAAATACTACTTATCCTACAGCTTTTTGACAGCCAGCAGGTCCACATAAGTGAACATACAAATTGTTTTAACACATTAATATGGGATGCTTAAAACCAACTCAGAGCACATCTTCTTCAGGACACACATTTTCATTTGTCTCACCAGGGATCCAGGCAGTGCATTGCCACTGACAGGGCAACAGCTGTGGGACTCAGCAGAGAACATTCCTTCATACTCCCCTACAGACAATGGGAAAGAGTACAGCAGCATTTGAGCCAGCTAGGAAAAGTCACTGGCTAATCTGAATTACTCAGAGTGCAGAGAAGCCAACTATGACTGGCTGACTAGCCTTCACTGCTGTGATGAGGGTTGATGTAACTGCCAGAATGAACAAAAGAGTCAATGAACCCATTTATTTTCAGACAATACATTTCATATTTTGTTTTTCTTGATAATGTCACTAATTTGTTTTCTGCTTGTTCTATTACTATTCTCACAAAAAAATCAATAATGTAGAAAACATGACAATTTACACACTTGCAGCAGTGCTGGACAACAGAAATTTCCATAAAAACATGAAAAAACAATGAAGCACAAAAATCAGACAGGCCAGTGACTTGCGAGTTAAGATTTGAGTAGCCTCGAATTCATTATCCACGAAATGATCACACAAGTTTTTCCTCAATAGCCCGTCGTTACACACATACAAACCCCTTTATTATATAAATTGATATGTAGATATACATAGAGTGAAGTTCCCGCAGACTGGAAAAGAGGAAACATAACCCCCATTTTTTAAAAAGGAAATAAAGAAGACCCGGGAAACTACAGGCCGGTCAGTCTCACCTCTGTGTCTGGCAAGATCATGGAGCAAATCCTCCTGGAATCTATGCTAAGGCACATGGAAAACAAGCAGGTGATTGATGATAACCAACACGGCTTTACCAAAGGAAATTAGTGCCTTACGAATTTGGTGGCCTTCTACGACAGAGCCACGGTGCTGGTGGATAGAGGAAGGGCAACTGACATCATCTACCTGGACTTGTGCAAAGCCTTTGACACAGTCCCACACGACATCCTTGTCTCCCAAGTTGCAGGGACATGGATTTGACAGAAGGACCACTCGCTGCATAAGGAACTGGCTAGATGGCCGCACTCAGAGAGTGGTGGTCAATGGCTCAATGTCCAAGTGGAGACCAGTGACAAGTGGTGTTCCACAGGGGTCAGTACTGGGGCCAGTGTTGTTTAACATCTTTGTTGGAGACATGGACAGTGGGATGGAGTGCACCCTCAGCAAGTTTGCCGATGACACCAAGCTGTGTGGTGTGGTGGACACGCTGGAGGGAAGGGATGCCACCCAGAGGGACCTTGACAGGCTGGAGAGGTGGGCCCATGCAAACCTCATGGAATTTAACAAGGCCAAGTGCAAGGTCCTGCACGTGGGTCGAGGCAATCCCAAGCACAAATACAGGCTGGACAGAGAATGGATAGAGAGCAGCTCTGAGGAGAAGGACTTAGGGGTATTGGTGGATGAGAAACTCAACATGAGCCGGCAGTGTGCGCTTGCAGCCCAGAAACCAACCGTGTCCTGGGCTGCATCAAGAGAAGCATTAGCAGCAGGTCAAGGGAGGTGATTCTCCCCCTCTACTCTGCTCTCATGAGATCCCACCCGGAGTACTGTGTTCAGATGTGGGGCCCCCAACATAAAAAAGACATGGACCTGTTGGAGAGAGTCCAGAGGAGAGCCACAAAATTAATCAAAGGGCTGGAGCACCTCCCCTATGAGGACAGGCTGAAAGAGTTGGGGTTGTTCAGCCTGGAGAAGAGAAGGCTCCGAAGAGACTTAATAGCAGCCTTCCAGTACCTGAAGGGGGCTACAGGAGAGATGGGGAGGCACTCTTTACCAGGGAGTGCAGTGAGAGAACAAGAGGTAACGGGTATAAGCTAAAAGAGGGTAAATTTAGACTAGACATTAGGAGGAAATTTTTCACTATGAGGGTGGTGAGGCACTGGCACAGGTTGCCCAGGGAAGCTGTGGATGCCCCATCCCTGGAGGTGTTCAAGGCCAGGCTGGATGAGGCTTTGAGCAACGTGGGCTAGTGGAGGGTGTCCCTACCCATGGCAGGGGGGTTGGAACTTGATCATCTTTACGGTCGTTTCCAACCCAAACCATTCTATTATTCTATGATACATAGATACATACGAGATAGCTGTTTGCAAACATAAATACAGAAGCTTCTCATGATACACTTTAATGCATATTATTAAAGATGCCACGGAAACAAGAAAGAAAATCGCTTACCAGCTAATTCTTCTAGAAAAGATTGAGACAATAAACCTTCAAATGTCTATGGTGTTGATAAAAAATCCAAACCAAAATATTCAACTGTCAGAATATTTTAATTCATGTGGAGATTTTCTGATCTATACCTACGTGCTAGCTCCAAACTAGATTTAATAGTTTCAAGCAGATTATGACATTCTCAGGAGCTCAAAAGTATAGTGATAAATCAGCACACTAATTCACTTAAAAAAAAAAATGAAGCATGAGGCAGTGAATTACTTTTCCTTGTCTCTTTGAGATATGAATAGGAATATTTATACATGCAAGCACATATACTTATGTGTGCATATACATGCATAGAGTACGAATACATAATTTCTCTGCATTTTACACTTTTCATTCCTGATCTTAGCAGTACTGTTCCCACGGGAGCCTCAAAAGCAGCCAATCAATCTTTCCTTCAGATGTTTACTCCTTTCCCCTTTAAGCTTGAGTGGGGATGAAACACGGAGAACAAGATGTTCCACAATCAAGAAGCACAAACTTCTTGATTTAGGAGCTGGGATTCAGAACTCTTTCCTCTGCACACTTCACAATGTAATTA
Organism: Pterocles orientalis; assembly: GCA_011057875.1. Lineage (NCBI taxonomy): Eukaryota > Metazoa > Chordata > Aves > Pterocliformes > Pteroclidae > Pterocles > Pterocles orientalis. The sequence continues at coordinate 1,122,175 of WKFP01015431.1, forward strand.
TAGCATTGCTTCTTGCTCAACATGACTCATGCAACACCACTTTGTCTTCTGCGGACTCAAGTGCGTGAGGACGCCAAGAGTCAAGAGTTCCTTGCTGACAGTAAAAATACCTCTGCCTTCAAGAGCAGCTTTGCCCTCTAAAGCTGTTCTGTGCAGAAGTTTTTCCCACTTCATTGTAAAAAAGGTTTATACCGTAACCCTGTGTAGTCTGGGATTTACTGGTTGGTAAGGATGGTTTCCTCACAGGGCTACTATAGCGTGACAAGTTCAAAGTATTGCTTGCATTACCCAGAAACATTGCCTCTGCACACCCACTGTGGAATTAACAGAGGCAGATTAAATCAGACCAGAAAGTATCACACCATGCAGCAAAAAGCAGTCTCTGCAGCAAGAAACACCAGCTGCCTGGAGGACATACTGCAAATGCATCTCTCAGATTAGGAAATTTTGTGAAAAGATAGGAAAGTAATGTATCACTGTAAAATCATGAGTCAAACATTTTGGAAGAGCTGCTAAATATTTAATGGTAAGCCTCAAGAAACATCACTAGCAAACAGAGATGAAAATAATTAAAAAAACCTTCAGTTGCACTAAGCCAGATTTCAGTAGGTACTCAAGACATTATTTGTCACCACAGTAAGAAAACAAGATAGCATTTATAAACATTGTCTAAAGACAGATATAAAGGTGAGAAGGGAGCTAGAGGAGACAGGAAAGGTGGAAAAAAAGCCACCAAGAAGTTAAATTTCATTGCTGGAAAAAGAAAGAAAAAATCTATAGTAGATGACTGTACCGATTTGATTCCTCCACCCCACAAAGACCTGGGAAATACTCCTCTTACATTTCAGAAAGGACAATCCTGTGCTTAATATGTTACGTAAACAAAGCTGAAAGTTCACTGAGGAATGCCAGAGAAGTTTTCCAGTTTGCTAAGTTGACACACAAATAAGGCTGTGGTTAGGTTCAACTAGCTACCACACTAATTACTCACTCCTGTAAAAGCTGTGTTTTTCAGGCTTCACTGGACTCCAAATCCCAATACACAAATTAAGATTATTTTCAAATAACCACCACATATGCCTCATCACGTGTCCTAACTTCTCTTCTAAATGGGATTTCAAAACACCGGCACATCCTAGGCAATCATTCATTCAACCTCACCACCCTCCTCAGACGTAGAAACAGATCTCAAGTTTGACGACACTGAGCTGTGTCGTACAGATTAAGCCTGAACTTTTCAGCAAGCACCAAACTCCATTCTCGGACTTACAACAGTTTCATCATTTAAAACCTATGAAAAAACAGAGAAAGAGAACTGAGACCTGCGACGGAGGCCTGCTCCTCAACCCCAGAGTCAGGCTTGAACACAGACACATCACTGTATTTAAGCACCTGGATCCACTAATTCCGCAGCACAGATTCTCTGTATCTAGTAGTCCTACAAAAACCACAAGCAAAATTAGAATTCAAACCTTTCTCTGTAACCCTGCAATCCACCCTTCTCAAGCTGATTCAAGGGAGGTACATACAATGTTTATTTCCTACTGCTCCAGAGCAATTTTGATTTAAATACTGACGAGTTACTCATTTGGGGCCAGTTTTAAAGAAAAGAATTGTTTTTATTGGGTGATAAAAGTTTGATTAGGCTTGTGATTTCTAAGAACCTATTTAAATAAGGCCAGGTTACAGGTGACAGCTTGCCTAAATCCATGCAGCCCAGAGCTGCATAATAACTTGAGCATTGTAGCCCTTGGAAACACAATTTATGATGATTTAATCTTTCCACAAATGGGTACAGAAAGAAAACAGAACTGTTATGCCTGGAAAATAAAATTGCCAACATAAATACTGTAGTGTGAGTAATTTTCTAAATGGCCATACTACTTCCCAATAATAAAATACATTTGCTCTGTATCAAGACAGAAAGTAGTGAGTAAATATATTAAACACCAAAACATAATTTAGATAATTCTTCTACCCTGGGTTTATTTAGGAAGAGAACTTAAACAACTGGAAATTTTCCAAACACTAAATAAAACAGATTAAGAGTTCCAGATCATACAATACTCAATCCCAGCTATTTTACCATAACGCAGATAGCAGCCACATACTGATACAGAGCCAGGCTTGAAGCAACTGACAGCGATATCACTTCATATGAGAAAATACTCACAGAACAGAAATTATCCAAAATAAAAAAATTTCTATCTTATATTAGATATAACTACTTTAATTGCTGCTATCAAAAGTCATGAATAAAAGTGATGCCACCATTTATTGACTCAGTAACATTCAGGATTGTTTACCAAATATACCTTCATTACTAAAGCTAGAGAGTTTTGTACATTAATACTCAACCAACTCCTCAGGACTGTCAGGGTTCAGAGGTGAGCCCCCGCCATCTGCATATGAATATATATCAAGTGTCAATTTGATTAGTAAAAAAAGAAGTTACAGCAATTACAACTAAAACATAAAAAGCACTATTTAAATAAAGACTAAGCAAGCGATTTCAGCCCCAAGGATTCCTGTATCAGATACAACAGCAATATCAGAACATTCACAGCCCCTCCAGACATTCTGCAGCACATCACTTCTAATCAAGTCTTCTAATATTATCAAATTGGGATGGACAAGATAAGACTGTCAGTTGTCAGCACAAAGACGAAGATTAGTGAATCTGTCTGAAGCCAAAAATCCCATCCAGCTCCCAGGAAAAGTTGTGCTCTGACCCACTCTCTTTGCCTAAGAATCTGAACTTACATGATTCAGCTGGGGAATGATATCCCCCCTTAGTATTCTGAGATCACATAGTGAACGCTGCTGCCACATAGTCCTCACAAAATGTCTTTATCTGAGCTTTCAAATTGCCTCACACACAAAGTTCCATTAACTTAGTCTCTGCTGGACTGTAAAACTGCATCCCCTTAGATTTTTTCTGAAAATTTCCCTGTTACTATTTCACAGACCTACACTTGGAAGCACTCTTGATTACATCACTTTTGCCACCCTACAATGGCCTAAGCACACCCTTGCACAGTTCTTCAGCCCCAACCCCCTCCTCCCATAACTCTGAAGTTCTCCTGTGGATCGAGATACAATGGACAGCATCTAAACCAAAGCCCATTCCCCTGTACGCTATCTCCAGCAGTCTTTCCTCAATGGTTTTAAAAAAATCCCTATAATTTCTCATTTTCCAATATTGATAAGTATGAGAAAAAAAATAGGGAAAAAAAAGAAATAAAGCCAGGCAACTAAGCAGAATCATGAAGAAAATGAAGCTCAGGAAAAGAGAAAAAAAAAATAAAACAAGCATCACATATCCAGTAAATAAGACATTACTTTGGAAATTTTAATACTTCTCTAGAGCGATCACTGCTTTTACAGATGCTCACTGTTACTCTGCTCTTGGATAAACTTCACGCATTGGGCACAATATCATAATCTACCCTTGGCTGTATCCACTTTGTCCTTAATTACAGGCACGAAGCACTTAACCAAAAGCATGACATGAACTGTGACTGCTTTAAGGAAAAAAGCAGTGAAAGGGAGGAGGATCATAAGCTTCACTGAAAATCACAGAATTATATCAATATTTCAATCACATGGGGAAATTTACACCCACCTTAAAGAAAATTGGCTATGTCAATGCAGGACGTAGTAAGACTATAGAAGCATTACCCAGCTTGATCCTGGATATTTCGTCCTGTTTCTCAGGAGTAATCCAGGAAAGAAAAGAAAGAACAAAAGTGCAAAACCAGAAGTTGCACAGCACAATGCATGGAGCATTAGAGTTGCAAAATTTTTAGCATCCATGGCAACTTCCTTGGCATCACCTCAAATTGCCCAGGCCATAGAGACATTCTCTTTCTTTCAAGAAAAATACTAATTCCCATTAGACACAGACGGTAAATAACAGTTGACACAACAAACTATGTAGACAATCCACTGTTTAAGAAACATTTCAGTATTTATTTGATGTAAAATGGTAGAGGTTATATACAGCACACCTATTGAAAGGTCAATCTTCAAATATGTTTTAAATGTAAGACTGTATCCAGAAGAAGGTGATGGAGGGCAATACAAAAACCAAGACTGCCAAACTACAAACCTGCATTTAATTAACAATCACTAAAATACACTATATGTAAATAGTTAGTGGTTCACTGCATATTTTAATCTAAAAGAGTGATCTTGTATATAGGTACTTACACAATGGAAAAACTCCTTTAGCAAGAAGTAAAACAATTATTTTTTAAAGTTTTTCTACGTAGGTTTCTCAACCATATAATCAGACAAAGGTATCAGGCTTTTTATAAATCTGTAAGATCGTTAAGTTCAATTTTCATCTGATCTTTTAAAAGCTCTCACAGGTTTTTATTTGCTAAACACATTCCACTGCAAAAGCCTGTTTAGCTGCAATCAGCGACCTAAAGCCAGATATACTCCAACCTTGTTTTGCAAATCACATTACATAAAGCAAGGATAAGCCTAAGTCACAGTGAAAAAATATTAGATTGATAAAACAGTTTTAGATGAGAAGCTCAAAATTATCCCTGAACCAAAGCTATAATAGGATTAAATTTAAACATCTCTGACAAGTTTCAAGCAAACTAAATCTAGATATCACCTACCAGAAACACAACACTCCATACAACATTCTTTCAACATTGTACATCTTTAATTAAGGATCCTACGGTCAACCTGAATGCAGATATTCAGCAACACAAAAACTAAAAGACAGTTTTACTCCATGCTATACATCACTGTTCCTCAAGGTCTCATCACGAAAGTAAGCAATTCCCATGAGCTCCCGTGAAATAAGAGGCATGCTGTAGTATTTATGTGGATCTGGAAGGCTGCTTTCAGATTTCACTTCCATCAGATAAAAATGCTTCCCTCCCCATCTTCACCTCCATTATGGTAACGACCTCTAGGAAAACAGCAAGCATCATGTCTGCTACCGTCACAGCTGCATTTTACATAGATATTCTCTATAATTTTCAAGCAAACTCACCTGCACTGGAATGAAGCACAACATACCCAACCAGGCACAGGCAAGGCACTTTATCTTACTCTGGTTCCCAATGGCTAACTTATCCCATAAAACACCATGTTTGGCTTTGTCATAATTTGGACGCAGTCACCCCTGCAATGGATGAACAGGCCAAGGTCTTGGCTAAGTAATTTACTACTGTAAATGCATTCAGTCCAGCCTGTCAAAGAAGGATGAAGATAGGCAGTAAGTTAATTAGGAGAGAAAATAAGGTACTGCCCCCCCCCTCCACTAAAGCTTGTTTTATCTTTTAAAATGTGTAAAAATTATCTTTACAGAAACTCTACACCAGCTAAGAGTTCTTACTGTTCATATTCTTTGGTAAATTTATCTTCCTGAAATATCATCCTGATTCCAGTGCTCATTTCTCAGTCAGTAACTGGTCTCCTCTTCACTTCCTATTTGAAACCATTTTTCAGTTCATAGGCATCCTGAATGAAAGAAATCATAACTTATACTTACTGACGATGGGAGGGGATCAATACCCACAGTAATCCACAATTACTGGATGGGATTGCTCCAAGGACCTTGCATTTTGTGCTCTGCTACTTCTGGTCTTGGACAGCACACCATTCCAGTTAAACAGAACTACGACGGAGTTCTGGTGATGTCATACTTGGCAAACTCTTAATTAAATCAAGGGAAGACATTGCTTCTAAATTATCTCTCAACACAATTCTACTGTAAAAAGATCCAAATGTAGTACTGGCTGTACAAAGGGGCAACCATTATATACTTAAAACCTGTACTGCTAGTCCATAGCATTTGATGCAGTTATTTTTATAATATCACAACTTCACCTCATCAGCATCTTCTTGCTAGGTTAGAGTTTGAATCAATCCCTCCATTCCAAATGAGATTAAAAACCTATTCAGGTATTCTTTCATTTGTTAAACTTTATGATAATTCAACATTTATACTTAGCAAGAAGAGATGAAGAAAAGGACATCCTTTCTTATTTGCATATTACAGGTGTGTCTGCTTCAAACACAGGTTCAAGCCTGTAACCACTTTCCCACCAAGGAAAGGTAAAAGCGTGATGGATTCATTTGGACAGTTCAATTTGGCTTTTCTTAAGATGTAGCAACTTAATGATGCCAGACATTCTGCTGTATTCTTTACGATGTGCATTGTCTTTTCATGTCTAGAGGTACACTGTAAGACTACCCCAAAAACCAGAAATGGTATGAATAAAATTCAGGCTGTCCTTCAGATTTTTAGTCTTGCTACTATTTCCTGAATTTCATTAAGACACAATACTGGTTACACTTTCATAAAGACTAACACTTTGTTATAACAAGTTATGTCTGGACAATCTTACGTGCACACATAATGATCAAAAGCAGAATTACAAGCCCCACACAAGCCCATCTCCAAGGAAATAACAAGGGAACCGACTCCTGACTCACATCTCTGCAGAAATTTAATCTGGTCTGAGTTCTGCCCCCTCTGGCTGCACTCACTTGTCTAGGAAATAATTACTTTTAAAAAACCACCTGATCTCCATATTTTTCCATTTCAGAATCGAAGCAACCTAAATCTGCAGTGGAGAGATCAAATATTTAGTTCTTAAAACAACCAGGTATAAAACTGTAATTCATTCTTGTCATCACATAGAGGAAAAACATGGATAGCATTTTAAAATATATTATGAAGAGATTATATGTATGCACATAGTCCAACAGTAAACAGACGTTTCTTCATAAAGGTCTGGACTACTAGTATACTAGTATTTAACTGCAAAAATGCAGCTGACCTTCTGTTAAGGCATACTAATGACCACACAATCAAAGCCAAGAGAAATGTAGCCCAACTGGAAAAACATTAAGATACATAATTTCAGGAAAATCCCGGATATGAGATACTTAGCAGAGACTAGCAAAATATGGAATCAGCATTTTATAACAGTGAAGAGTAGCTATTAAGTTTAGTCAAGCTTCCCTCAGTAGGGAAGACGCTAGTCTGGCAGAGAAAGAACTGCAAAAACTTCAAAAGTTTATATCAAGACATTAATGATATCACTATGGGATGCCAAATAAAGGAAAGATACCCTACCCTCATTTCACCTGATTAACTTCTATAATAAAACACTAACTGTAACTCAAGAGCATGCACACACCCATACCGATGCCCCTTATTACCAAGGCAACAGTGAAGGTTTTTCATCACTTTCTACAGAACTCCTATCAGAGTATTAACCCTAAGCAAGACTGCTGGCTGAACAAAGAAAAGGTTCTTTATCACAGTAAGGTGGAATGAGACACGAAAACCTCTTGCCAGCTCATACCAAAGTATCTGCAGGTTTTCAGTTTCCCTAAGTGAGAAAAGTTCTGGATGACATCTGAAATCCTTAAAAACCCTGGCTAATACTTAAGCTTCCCTGACAGGTAGCTGCAGCACGGGGGAAATTTGATGGGAGACTTTCTCTCTAGCTAAATATAACTTAAACCAGACTCATAATGCACTGAAGCCCAATAAATGATTTTTCATTATTAACGAAAATAATTATTATTAACAAAACTTTAAGTGATTAACATATGCATGTTGATAATCACTACAAAGTTATCTTTATTTGAAAAGTACTTTTCCTTTGCCATGTCTGTAGAATTAAATTATCACAGCTTTACCAACCACTGACCACATGTCAAAATGTGTTTTCCGTATCTAGACTTGTAAACGGACCAGAATCCCAAGGACACCCTTGTGTATCAATTCTATATCACTATCACAAGTAATCACTCTAAAGCAGGATATTCCTTGTGGATGAAAACATAAACAAAATTGTGAACAACAGATTTATTGCAAGAAACATCAACTTTGCAACCATATAAAAAGACATGCAGATATCAGAACCGTCACTGGGAAAATTCAACTCACATAAATGACAACAGTTAAAACAGGCAGTGACTTGAATTGTACTGGAAACACTGGATTTATAGCATTAAAAAAAATCTGCCTCATAAGCTTCTGAAGGCATTTGTCCTGTATTATACATGAAGTTGTCTCTTTCAGTACAACCACTCTGAGGGAGATTTCTAAGATCAAGCGATATTTAGTGAGCTCATTTGTATAGTGCTCATGTTATGCAACATGTAGCCTGTCCCTTCCCACGGCTACTATGTGTCATCAACTGTGAAAGACCTACTAACAACACACACCTCCTGAATATTTTTTTGCCTTCTTTCTGGATACCTGCCAGTAGCACAACATCTAACCTTGGCATTTGCTATAAATTCTACTCAAACCTTCTTTCTTTGTAAGGTGTTTGCTATCTAAGACTTTCAGATATTCCTGCTCACATATCAAACAACTTCCAAAACCATGCCACAAGCCCATTTCCTCATTTTTGCAAAAATCTTCCTAAACAAAACAGAAAAGGTAAGTTTTGCACTTTTTCTGAAGCATGTGCACTCCTTTTTACAGTGTTATAATTTCAAATCTTGGATAAAAATCTAATATTCTAAAACCCAAGTAAGGTATGACCTTGAGTTTATAGAAACAAATCCTCTGAATTCAGAGAGGTCTAGTTCCAACTTATATTTACATATAATATGATAGACGTCAAAATGACTTCTAGCAACCATTTACTTAAAAAAAAACGCACGAAGTTCATGAGCCAGTTCTAGAAGATGCTGCATGCCTCCCCCTGCATTTCCTAGAAAGACATGGTATGTATTTTACAAAATCAAGTACAACTGTTCATTTTTCATGGTGCACAGAACTGGAAAAAATATATGACAGCTTTCATTTTTAATTAAAAGCTGAACATCTACTACAATATCCCTGTTCTCTCACAATTCAGTTATTCACTAGATTTCCTGTCCAATGGAGTTACATTCAGTTTACATTTTTGTGCTCAATTTCCTTTTGAGAAGTTCCTTCAAAGGCCTTCCTGCACCAGCCTCTCATTTTTCTCTTCCCCTGCCCTGCATCAATGATGTAACTGGAACATGGTTTAGGATAAAAAAAATTAAGCAGTATTTCCAAAGTAAACTCTAAGGAACATACAGCTAGGATCATCTATTAACTATTTCAACTGCTATGCTAAAATATTGAACAGATGTCCACTAATCAGCTAGTTGGCTCCTGAGAAACGACCAAAATATACTCAAAGCCCCTTAAGCAGTCAATTTAAATCCACACGCTGAAATGAACAGCCCAGTAGTAATGTTTGGCAAGTGTATCAGTATCACTACAATAACAAGTTTCCTCTGTGTATTCAGAACATACACACATAACTTGGACACTGATAAACCTTTATGCTTTTTGCATGCTCCAAACTTTCTAGTACTCAAAAAGTGTCCATGAAGTTCCCTTAAGCACAAAATAAATCATCTTCAATCCAAGGTGTCCTTGACATAGACACTAAGGAAGTGGCTTCATGTGCTACTTTATTCTTACACTCTTCCCCAATAAATGATAAAGAAGAAAATTAGTGCACAAACAGGCTAGCACAGAGTATTAATCTGATTCCACACAGCCATTCTTAAAATTTCTTCCAACTCCGGCTATAGGTACATTCCACAGCAACTACAGCCTTTGTTGTCCAAGTCAACAAATACTACAGTCTGCTGTTTGCACTTAACTGCTGTATGATGCTCTCCTAGGACTCCAGGCTGGCCTGAACCAGAACTGAATTTGTCCACTGAATTTTTCCTACAACAAGCTGCTGAAAACAATGCAGAGGTTCATAAAACTGAATCAAAACATCTGTGGTAACAAATCAGCTGAGAAAAGAAAACCCAGTGTGACTGGTCCAACAAAAAAGAGAGCCTTTTTCCTGACCACTGGTTCCTTGCCAAAGAATCCTCTTTCTGGGTTCAGCTTGAGCCAAGTCAACAGGTTTGTGAGCCTGTAATCTAGATCAGTCGCTTCTAGTCCTTAGAGCACTTGCCATAGGCTGGGGCCTTGCTAGCTCTCTCTGCTACTCACTGCAGCTTCTGCCACTTCCTGTGAGCTTTAACTTTCTGCAGCACTTGCCAGGTGTCACGCTGTCTCTGGAAATTCCTCTCCCATAAGCAGACTCATTTACCCCAAGGAAAGAAGTTGCCTGCCTTCTTCCAGTTGGTACCTCCAATCCACACACTCTTAAAAAGGAATGTAAGCATACAACAGAAAGTAGATTTGAAAGATAAATCAAAACAGTCTTTCAAGGACAATTCAGTACTATCACAGGGGTCATTCTGCCTCAAGGAGAGGCAACAAACAAAAAGACACCTGATCACAGCCACCATGCCTCCCTTGCCAGTTCTGCTGTTAAAGCTAAACCATGCTAATTTAACCAACACTTCAGAACTTTTTAGACCAAAGTTTTACTACAACAAAATACACACTGTGGGGAACGAGACAGATGAGTAACATGTTCCATTCCCTGGATTTCCTAGGTTCTGTATAAAGAACATAGTTCTGTTTTCAGCCCCACAAGAACGAAAAGACCCCACAATGCTAAGATAACAATGCTACAGAGTGCTCTACTAGAGGTTCATCCCAATGCATCGGTGAAGGCATTCAAATATCTCCAAGTACACTCTGAAACCATAAATAATAAAAAGTTGAAATACCAGTACGTTAAAGACCAAGCCTTTCTTTAGTATGACTTATTACAATAAGAGAAGGGACAAAGGGAATCCAAGAAATTACTCTCTTCTCAAATACCAACACAGGAAGTTGAGTTTCGAACAACACGACAAAAAGCGCAAATCAAAGACAAGCTACCTACTAAACACATTCACTGAGATCGCAGAAGTTTCTACAGTGCCAATAGATGAGTAGTTAAAAAAGTGTTTTGAGAGCTTGTATCTGAATCCTAAGACCACATCACATTTTAGCAAAAAAAACACTAAGCAAAGGAGACTGTTCCATATGCAGCAGCCAACAACTGGAACAAGTGGAAGGTTAGAAAGCAAGAGTATTCCTAAATTTAAGGATAAACATTACCTGTTGTACCTGTCACAGGCCATTAAATTTCATCTCAAAGATTTCCACCTCTGAAAAGCTAAAGCAGAAACTTCCAGTGTCAATTTAAACTTTTCAAAGGATGGCTACGGTGTTGGTCCCAAACCAAATCTTTGTTCAAAGGATTAATCATCCTAATTGTCAAAAACATATGCCTCACTTCCAAAGCGAGTTATCCGGCATCTGGCTTAGTGATTGATTCCTGTCATGAGTCTCCCTTCAAATGAACACATGCGTTACTAGCTGCTGTTTTCCAATACAGAAGAGGCATTTCTCATTTCAATTTCTGATAAGCATTAAGCCTCTAATTGCCAATCTTTTTACTAATTTTTATGGATCTTCTCTAGAGTCACCTAGTTTGTCAACAACTTTGTCTCCAAGCAGACATCATGATTGTGGCTGTGTTTTAGAACCAAACTTCACTAAGATACAGACAAAGCAAAAATCACCTACTCCATCATCGACGTTTTACCTCATTCCCTCAACCAGTGCTATATCCTTCACCATCTCTTGCAAACATGCGAGAACTGCAATGCAAGCTTGGTTCAGACTCAGAGGTGTCACAGAAGGCAGCCCCCTTGTAGAACCGTTATTTCAGACACCAGTGACTGATAAGGCCTCAAAACTGTAATTCAGATAAATACTAACACAACCAGACACATCAGAATATCTCACAATCACCTACATGGGCCTGAAGAAGTTACCAGTAGCATCTGGAGGACACTAAACAAACACAAAGCTCACACAAACATACTTTAAAGAGTAGCTGGCCCAGCTGAGGCTTCTGGAGCAGGAACACATATCTTCCCTACGTCAGAACGGTCAGGGGCACCATCTGCTGTAGCTCACCTGTTTCATTTAACACCTCTTACATAAGGTTGACAGAAACAGAAACTGTATTTTGAGAGAAACAAGCAGCGAACTAAATGTAATTCCAATTCTCTGGCTTCCAACGTTGTCAAATATGCCATAATATACAAGTCAGAAACAAAGTGACTGGAGTACCTGTGTATCAGAAAATTACCATCAAGAAAATCTGCCCTTCCATTATACCATAAAACCACTACCACTTCTCTGCTTAAAAACCAAGAGAAACACTTTGGAATGTATACTTCACATTTTTTTGGCAGAACACAAAGATCTTGCAACTAAACAGCATGAAACACAGGCCACCTAAGAGACTTCAAATAAAAATTCCCTCACAGAAGCAGCTGCCAAGATTAATTTCACCTTGATGATACTGGACCCTAATAAACTTAATTCAAACAAATCACAGAAGATGCATGTACCTTTTTCAAAAATGGAAACAAGCATACTGTGACTGTAAACTTCAGGCTGCTACTTACTTTTATCAACAGAGGGATATTGCTAATACTAGAGAGGTATGAAAGTGCACTAACCCTTTGTGGCTGTAGCAGGGCTCCATTGCTTCATCTCTCCTCCCACTATTCCCTGATCCTTTTCAGAACACTCTTGTAAGAGAGAAAAGCTACCAGGTTTGGAAGCAAGATGTTCCTCATACTGTAAAAATCTCAGAGGAGTTACTCCATGGTTGTTATTAAAGTCTTAGTGTATTACGAAGGGGAACACTAACTCATGAGTCAAAATAATTGGTGATACAGGGAGCTTCTAAATAGAGCTTCTCCACCTTGTATTAACACCTGATAGATTTTCAGCTCAAATTTACCCCCAGACAATTCCAGTCATACAAGCACAGACCTTTTGCCTGAACCTTTAACCTTTATAGAGATGCCAAATTGGAATAGCAGACTTCTTTTTTCTTTCCCTGTTACCATAATGCATGTAGTTCTTTTATTATACTGAGTATGCAGCCTTGAGAGAGAGAGTAACTGTTTTACATGGATCCTCTTAACTGCAGGATTTCCTGATACAGCAGCACCGGGTTTCTAAGAACACTGCCCACAGGGCAAAGCCCTGTTTGGATACCTAAGCCCCTGACAATCCACATCTACAAAATTCAGGTAATAAAGTAATCTTGAAATTACAATTCTGTCTTTTCTTTACGAAAATAAAAAAGCAAATCCCACCCTTTTTCTCCATGAAGGCTGAGTATCTCTACCAGTGAAAAAAACCAATTTTAACTGTGAAAGGGAAGGCAAGAGGTTCAGGAGACTCAAGTGCCAAATTTAAAAGTGACCTTACTCTTAACCCTAGTGAAATTGGAGTAACAGTTATTTAGTAATTTGATAAGAGAAGACTAGTAAAATAAACACTATTTTTCAGGTTTCTGATATTATTCCTACTACTACACGAGTAGAAATCGATGACAACGAGCGGAAATACAGCACTAAGCAGTGTCTCTTCTCGTTGTGGACAAAAAACAGACAATATGTCAATATACAAAAAAACCATAATGTAGATACTAAGTTAGCATGGTTATTTGGAACACAAATATGATTTTGTAGTTTCTTCTAATTTTTCTTTATACACTTGGAAAGAAACCAAAATGAACTACTTTGCCCTTAACAAAATGGTTTCAGGCATTTTGTGATTTGGTGATCAGAGTCAATGTTGTATACTAGTAGTCTTCTGTAATCTTGTCTTCCAAAAGTCTGCACCTTTGCTACCTGGGATACCTTTGCCCCATACAATATTTCAAGCCATCCATCACTCTTTGCTGCAGGCCATTCCAGTAAAGCCAGCCATGGGAGTCTTTACCAAGCTCTCCTTGACTCAAGAGTCTATCATACCCACTAGTATTCTCACCAAGCTCTCTGCCAGGCCGAACACTGCACACAGTCCTTCTATTAAGGAGTCCAGGTAATCTAGAATTAGCACCTTTTTTCAGGCAGTTGAGGACATCAGTAAAAGGAAATCTGTCCACAGTTAGCAGCTTATGTAGATACTCTATAGGAAACATCTTTAATTTCAGGCTTCTTTTGCCAAAATAATGTGTATGATTTTGAGAGAGATTTTCAGCCACTGCTACGACTACACAGTGCTCCACTGTATTAACAGCAAAGAAAAGAAAAACTAGCAAACAGTCTAACAAGTTAAATTACTTGTCATTTGTATCTACCTACAACTACAACATCATCAGGTAACTATAGAAACGACAGCACAGATGATACTGAGCTTAAAAATATTAGTGTAAGATCAAGCATGTTCTCAGCATTTAGCAACAAAAAAACCCCAAACCAAAACAACAGGAACAGCCACATTCCAGAATTAAAGAATAATGAGCTACTTAATCAGCATTACCAAGAATGCTCAGAAAGATATTGCCAATTGACTACAGAGTTTCCAATAGGGGGAAGCAAGGTCTCCAACTCCAAACAGCTTACCCCTCTGAAAGGTTGTGTGCACTGAAATATTTTGGCTAGGGCCAAGTATTTTGATTTTACGGAATCCAAAGTCTCTAAGATATAGACAAATACTTTGCTTAATTGAAATAATTTTTTTTGCCCCTCCCAAGACAACTATTAGATTACATTACTCTAACACAGCAATAGGGACAGTCTAGGTTAATTTTTTTTTTCCTTACTGATAACTCAGAAAGTAACTTATTATAACTAAGCTGTTGCTTCACTGTAGGCACACTAACTTACAGCTTTTTGTTCATTTGAGTTCTGTTAGTGATTAACTTTTTTCCATAGAATTAGAAAGAAATGGGCATGCCTGTTAAGAAAATGTCTGGATAGGGCACTCTCACCCTCTTCCTTCTACTAGTCAGTAGTACACTTTTCCCACACACCTTACCGCACAGCAGGACCAGTGTCCCTCTCCCACAAGAGGTGCGGGATGACCAATTGCCTATGTCTGCAAGTAAGGCAGCTTTTGAAAGCCTCAGAAAATAAGTTTGTTAAAAGCCATCCTATTCTTTCCTCTTAACTTTCCAGGAAGATTCACAACAAAGGCTGGTGAAAAAACAGGGGCTCTACCATGAAAAGAACTTGTTGAACTTGCATGAAAAGTGGCTTGGGACTGTCAAATTCAGAACACAGGCACACACAGCAACATCCAGGAAAAATGCCGGCCATACGAAGACACTGCAAAAGAAAAATGAGGACTATTTCCAGACAATATTCATGCTCATACAGCTTCTTTGTTGATTAATATCTAATACCTGAAACAACATTAAACATCTGCAGAAAGCATCAGGCACAAACAAATGCAAAATGAAACAGTTATTTTCATAATCCTTAGCTAATATTTTGCTAAGTCACTACTTGGCAGAAGTTGGTAGCCAGCATGCTTTTAATTCATAAAGACAAGGAAGCATTGGTAAAACAAATCACATAAAGCAATGGTATGGTAACACCATGTGTGCCGCTAGTGGTAGGGAACTGCATGCCTTATGCCACTTGATTGCTTCATCAAGTAATCAAGTTTTGCATTAACTGCCTGATAAGAAAATGTATCACAGTACTAGCACAAAGTCAGGGAAAGTCTGGAGCATCTATTTACCAAAAGGTGTAATTATGAAAATGCAGTAGAAACATTCCATATTCCTTTCTCCTTGTATTGGGTTTGTTATCTCTCTAAAAATCAGAGAGAAATTCTAATTAATATTGTAAACTTAAATCAAGCAGAAATCACAGACAGCATCATCCATCTGTTGCTCTAGCTCTTGTTTAAAACCAGGTAGTATCACTACGCTTTTCTTTCACATGCAGAAAGAAAGAAAAATGATTTTGCCAAGAACGACCCTGAACTGGGTGAATCTATTTTAGAGTTCTATTTTTAAAATTCTTACAAGATAACATAATATTTTTCATAGAACACAGGAATATATTAATTATTTCTACATTCTGAGGAAACTGACATCCATGTTGGAAGCAACCTACCATCTGTTCAACAAATTATTTCCCATAAATCAAATAAAAGTTTCCAGAGTTGATAACCTCCCATCACCAAAGAAGTACTTAACTCCTGTTGGGACTTCAGGAACTGCCCAGTATCACATGAACAGTAGAATGAGGAATTTGAAGCAGATTCTTGCCCTATACTGAACTAATGTGCTAACTAGAAAGCACCATATTCTGTTTTAATTGAATTGAAACTGTAAGGAGAGTTCATTCTACAAGAATACAACGGATGTTCCTGGATAGTATGGAAGCCTAAGGAATTTATGTTCCTATTTCACCCAAATGCTTTATAAAGGCCGACTGCTAATCTGAAACATTTTTAAGAAAACTGCATAGAGTGCACATGTATACCAAGATAAGAACATGTCTCTGTCCTGAAAAATATTCTTGACAATGCTGGATATTAAAAATTTTACTACAATGGACATGAAGAAGTTGGCTTCACAATTACTGCGACAATACATTGTTGTAAAACTGAACTCAAGCTTTGTGGTTAACAAATCAAATCAAGCAGCACAGATAACTGGTAAACAGAGAGCTTCAGACACACTAAAATAATCATACTTATTGTCAAGATGCTGCTGCTTAAAGAATACAATCTCACAAAACCTATTTGTACAGTCAGTATGTTTTGAATAATACATTACATTGTCATAGGGAGAACAGTTCTCAAAACCTAATCCTTGAAACAGAATCAAATACAGCACTTAATATTATCCCAAGCAGTTTAAATATTAGAATTTCCTGTATTCATGGAACAGTAGATAACACATGTGCTAGTGATTGAATCTCACTGGTTTATCTTCTAGTAGAAAAATCCAAATTTTGTAACAGTTTTGGACATTCTTGTTTATATAGATACTTTATCATTTATTGGACAATCAATATAAATACCTCTTAATTCATCTCACTTCTCAAATACCAACTCCAAATAAAGGCAGCTGTTTGAAGTATAGACCTCTTCAGGAGACAGCTCTGAAATTCAGGGGGTAAATCTGGTATTTAGATATTTGCCAGGAAGCAGCATTCCAGTCAGTATTCTTCTTTTACCAAATCAGAGGTAAATATAACAATACAAACTCTCCAAGAACCAAGAGTGTTGCCTGTCAAATTATACTAGAAGTGCCTCTTACAACTGTTATCCTGTATGAATGTAGCTTCCCTCCACTACAGATTTTCCTGTCAAAGCTCACCATCACTACTCCATGACCATTTCTTTGAAAGCAACACACAAAGACACACTGTCCCAGGTAGGTGACAATTTGCTCCACAAAAAATGAGGGGCCAGTATTTAACACCTGCTCAGCTGTGGTAATAAGCTGAAATACATTTTTTATGATAAATTCTTAATCACATTCTTAGTTGCAAAGTGCAGCAGTTAAATACAATCACTCTTTAGATACAACAGCAATTTACTATATTTAGAAACAAAACCACATTTTCTCATTAACTGAGTCTTCTTTAAGGTATTTCTGAATGTAAAAACAAATCATCTTGCAATTAGGAAAACATTAAAATCACTAGATCCACAAAAAAACCCACACCCATTCCCAGGAACTAAAATCAAATCACTTGCCGCTTGTCAGGCATAACCCGCCAAACTATTAGCTTGCACTTTGACGGCTTGCATTTACTCAATTGCTGACCTGCACATCGCAGTCTTTAGCATGAGAAATGGCTTTCGAGCTCAGCTGCCTTCTAAGTGCCATCCATCATCAGAAGAAGCACATTATTCCCTTTACAATCGGCTACATTGCCACATTCTTCTGGCTCTGTTCCATCAGTCACACCCACACCACTCCGGGGAAAAGCAAACACTAGCCCTGTATCTCACTCTTTCTGAAGTGCAGAACGAAAAGCAATTACCATTTGATGCCATGTATAAGGAAAGTGAGGCGGAAAGACAGCTCTTTTGTTTACCAGCCTCCTGCTTGCTGCACCGACACACAGCAGACAAAGGCAGACAGTGATCTTAAACAAGGAGAAGAGTTGAGCTGGGAATACATCATGTTTTGCATAACACAGAACCACAAACAAACTGACCACAGCAGGCTGCCCTTTGAAAGCCCTTCTGAAAATACAGGTACACACACACTCATCACTGACACAAAACACCACTAGGGTTACTACTTGCTGTCCCAGAACTCAGCCTTACAAGATGGACTAATAAGGCTGTTTTGCTTTCCAACAAGGCTTCCACCCCGCAGTCTGTTTATACTCAATAATTATAAACAAGATTCCCTTTCCCAATCAAAACATCCTCTATTTCATTCACAGTACAATGAATAAATTGTGGAGATTTATTTGCATCTAGAAAACAAAACCAAAATGCTTCCAAACATGGTCCTCATCCACCCATTACTGCCCTGCAGAGCAGAGTCCATACTGCTGTAGGATGCTGCTACAAAACCCTAACACAGCAGGATTCTGCACCACAATCAACATGCACTAAAACCTAGATGCATCCCAAGGATGCTAGTTCCCTCCCCTCCCTTCTTCCTCTCCAAGGAAAAGGGAGAGTAAGAGAGACTGGTCATAGGATTATTAATACACTGTTCAAATCCAGCCCAGAAAATGAGAGATGTATAGAAGAGCCTTTATTGCCTCTTCTGACTTGACATGTAAGAGGTGAAGGAGGAAGATTACAGTCATGGCTTCCCTGTGTGTTTGTGGCCTGTGTTCAAAAGTGCAGTCACTTTCTGAGGAGAAAGACAGCCAGCTGGGCTCGGTTCCTCTCACATTCCCTTTACATTTCACCTTTATTCTTGTAGCCACCAGCATGCAAAGAGTTTCACCATCAGTTAAGGATGACTAGATCTCTGAGTCCATTTGCTGTTTAGCTACAATCTGTCTGTTTGAGTGACACACACCATTAACCTGCTTAGTGAAAACCCAGCAACAGAAATTAGAAAAGATTATCTGTAAACTGAAGAATTATTAAAAATGGTCTGTCACTGGAACACATACACGTGAACTTGTGTTCTGCCTTTTAAAATATATGCCCAAACCACATTCCACAGACATATCTGACTACAACTTAAAACGTTATTACTCTTTACTTCCAAATGCAAACCTACTGTGCCAGCAGAAAACAGAAAAGTCCTACATGTTCAAGGAATTCTTAAGACCTCAACACAGCAATGTGCTTTGAAACTTAAAGCAACCACTAGAGATAGAATGCACCGTATTTCACAATAAAATAGCCAAAAGCAACTAGAGTAGCACTGGGGCTTTTTTTTTTTTTTTTTTGAGGGTTGAAGGGACTACACTTAATTCCCCCTCATCCCCAAAACAAAGTGCTTTCAGCATCCAGTTTCTTATCTGGAAGTCAGGCAATGGACATGGAATCAGCTGGTGTATATTCTACCACAGTCCTTCAGCCTCCCCTCCCCACTGATAAATCAGAAAGGAACATCCCACTCTGTCCACCAGCCCTAGACCTACAGCAGCTGCAGCAGCAGCCACTGACAATATTTTACTTACACATGCAGGAGGAGCTCGAGGCACTGAAGAACTAGTGCATGGCTACTCTACAGAGCCTTTCCCCAAATGGTGGGTGCAGAAAGCACCAAAAAGCTGCAGCCAAGGCAAACCGGCAGCATTCGACTGGCCCTTTATCGCCAAAGTCCTCTGCTGAAGATTTCATCCCAGTGTTCACCTTGTCTACAAGTGCCACTTCTCGACCAATACTGGCCTCTCTTTTCCACTGCAGAAAGGATGGTAGTACCAGACCACCAAGTCTTTGGTTCCTCCATTCCCAACATTTTTTAAAACAAAAAAATCCAGCAGCTCCAACACAAAGTGGACCTCTTCTTGCTGGGTGCCTTCCTGACACTTCTGTGGCTTCACGAGTAGCGGTCTTGTGTCTTTCCTCCTTTAACTACAGTGACAGATCAATCCATATGCCACTAAGTGCTTTATTTCCCTCCCCCACAGGTGGAGATCATGTGCATCCTGTGAATCTAAACTCAAATCACAGTGGGAAAATGGCTCAATCCTTCCCTTAATCCCAGACAAACTTCTCTGGAAACCATGCACCAATATTGGCAAATCCTAGGTAGCAAAGGGGAAGGCCATTACTGACTAGGAGCCAAAGTTCAGTCCTATCAGGTCTGTTTTGTTGGTTTTTTTCTGTGAGAAAGGGCTATTTCACTTACAGAAAACTAGTTGGTTTTTAATCTTGCAATTTGTCGTAAATTAAAGTTACGTTAAATTATGAAGTTAAATTATCCAAAAGCACAGAGAGTGCATTAACTACTGGATTTTAACACAAAATCCTGTTCTCAACCCTCCTCTGAGCTACAGCAGACTCAGTCTATGTTAATTTAATTGCTTCCAAATAATTAAATTCTACTGTAAGTGGGGTAATCGAGGCTGCTTCAGACTAATTACTCCCTTGGTTGCAAAAGTTCATTTTTTTCCAAAAAACATTAAAACTGAAAATTTATTCTTCAACAATTTGAGTCTCCAGTTGTCTGGCAGTCTATGGAATGAACCCTTGTATCACAGTAATACAGTCAAAAGCAGAAATTCAAGGCTAACTCAGTCTTGCTTTTTCTGTATTTGTTCTGCATTTTGCATGTTATGCTAATTAAGGCTGTTCACTAATAACTTCAGTATACCAGTTAGTAGAGTTGTGGTTTTCCTTTGTGAAAACTAAATTAAATCTTCTCTAAATCTAAGGAAAGAATATACAGTAACACATAAGGGGATATTTAGATTCTAACCACAGGCATACCAACACTCATATACTCACTGTGTCAAGGAATATTGCTTACTCCAGAGCTTTGTACAACAAAAAATCATCAGGTGATCGCATTTATTAAGCCAGTCAGATGCTTGCCACCTTGCCCTTAAGCATGCTACAGTACAGCAAGACATACTAAAGGATGAACATAACTCATGTAAAACTAAATCTGGTACAGTAAAAGCTTCTCTTGCAGTAAGAGCATCTGGATCTGCAGGAGGGACAAGAAAATTATTTCCTTTTTCATTCCATACAGGTTCCACGACTTTTGCTTCTCACCTTAGATAAATGCTACCACCGCTTTGTAAAAAGTAAAAAAATAAAAATATATGGCTTTATGATACCCTTAAGTAACAGGTTTTTTCCTTTCCAATTTGAATATAATAAGCATTTAATACTACTGTGTAAAATAATACTAAAGCCAGAAGGGAAGCGGGAAAGTAAATCAAAATCTTGCATTAATCCCACAGGTGAGGTTAAAGATGCTAAAACAGAGCACCAGATTAATGTCACTAATAGTATATTAGTCCAGCAGTATGGAACCATGAGATCACATTAGCAGACCAGGCTTTGTTCCACAAATAAATAAATAAATATTTCACAAGGCAGTTTTTCAGTAGATACTTGGCATGCTACTGAGTAATCAGGGAATATAGATATAAACAACAGTTTTCTATTCATCGCCTCTCTTCTTTCCCAACAAAGACGACACTGAAGAAGTGCTCATTGCAACTAAACAAATATAACAATTTTCACAATGCAAGTACTAAAATTTGGGGGTTTATTCTTAGGCAGAAAGGCAAAGGAAAAAAAAAAAAAAATCGACAAATAAGTGAAGCTCACACAAAAGCTCACGCAAAGGCTAACTGTCCCATGTGACAAGCACAAGCAGAAAGGGCCCATTTATATTTCTCTGTCACTAACAATTGCATCTGAAATATATCTTTAGGAGCCTGATCTGAAGTTCAGAAGACTTTCAATACACTGCTCATTCTGCAGAATTCACATTTCTGGGTTTTTATGTCTCCCAATTTATACAACAGACCAACTTAATATGATGCTATAGAATAGCAGAGTGAGGGCTGAAGACACACTGAATGCTGCCTTGAAACACCACCTCTTTATAGACAAGAATTAGCTTTATATAAAAAAAAAACCCACAAAAAATTAAAAAAACAAAACCAAAACAACTTTCAATCCCAGCAACTTCTGTTTACAAGACTTCCAGTAAGCTATGAGGCTAAAGATCACAGTTTGTGGCATATTGTCAGAGCAACTAGCTATTTTCACTTTATTTCTCAGAAATGTTTTAATCGAGCAACTTCAGCACCCGCTATTATCCTCTACACGTGGCAGAGCACCACTTGGTACACAGTGTCTCCCCACTCTGACTCTGACAGCACAGCCTACGCTGTTTAATACTGCTCGTGATATATATTACACGAACATGTGTCCTTCCACCTCACACTCCTTTATTTAATCACAAGCCTTGTATCTGAAATGCAACCGTATTCTGACAACATAAACCCATACAGATTAAAATCCATTTCATCTTGACAGAGAATGATTAAAGCGGTTTGTAAGCCAGTCAGCTAATCAAACAAAAATATCGTGGTACTTTATTTCACAGCTAACTCTTGCTATGTCTTCATCGGGAACAAACCCCAATTTCCCTACTTGCGTATCTTTAGCACATAAAGTGCTTGTCAAGCTCTAAAAGAGACTTCCCCTCACCAAACCCCCACATCACAGCCTGAAATTTAAACCAGTAACCCAAATCACACAGTGGTTCTTAACCACAGAGCCCTACTAATTTCAAAATCCATCTGACCACCCCACTGATAGTGGCTCCTTATACCAGCATGCAACAACTTGAAGGGAAATAAAACAAGCTGGACAAGTACAACAGAAGTTCAGAAGTGTAAGTTTTTCAGCACTACATTTTCCTAAGAAACTGCCATAGTAAAATAGCTAGATTTATGTTCTCTCTCAAAGCACTAATGACAATGTCACTCTGAATAGACATATCATCTAAAGCACTGACAACTACATCTGCACATTCTGTGATCTAACCCCGCTGAGCATTGAAATCAAAGTAAAGCAGCAGATAAAATAAGCAGTATGTGGAAGTGAGATAAAGAATATCCAAGAAAAAAAGTCACATCGAGGAATCATGAATTAGTAATAAAAGTTGACATGAGTCTGAAGGTATGTACTGCTTAGAAAGATCTGGTCTAGGATAAAGATTAGCTTCCTATATACCACAATTTCTGTGGTTTCATTTGCCCTGAAGTGACAACAGAAAGCATTCGGATGGCAAAAGGACTATGAGTGTTTACAGACCTTCTCCTGTGTAAATAGCACACTAAAACCTCATGTCATATTTCTGATCCTGTAACAAATACAAATTAACTCTATCTGCATCATAACCAATAGAACTGATTACCTGTTAGTGCTAATAAGCGCATTTGTATGATCAGGTGCAGATATTCAGTAAACCAAATATAGAAGCTCAGAAACCACAGTCATTGGAGCAAACTCTTCATAACTCATAAAATGAATTCAAAATCTTCAATCCATGCTTACATGTATTACTAATACTTTGGACATCAGATTTATCTTGCCTAATACTTAGTCAGACGTGAACCAAGAGATGATTTGTAGTACAGCTGATTCTTTGCATTTAAACCTCCAGAGGAAAAATCGGTTGGTACCAAGATCTAACTAATTCCTGAGGGTTGAATGCTTGTAAGAATTCTGGTGAGGTATGGACTCTCTGGGACACAAATCCACTATAACTCCCCCAAGAATTTCACAGGCTCTTAAGAGTTATTACCAACCACTGAAATGCCTTCTTTGGGCAATTATAACATGTCTAGTATAGGGGCTTCGCATATGTCTATCATCTGAACAATGTGTTGAATAATCTCATCAAATGCATTAACAACCTATTTTCCCAAATATTACAGATTAAAAAATAGGTTTTAATAAGCAGAGGTATTTCCTCTGAAGATACCAAGTGTGAAGAAATAGAAAAAACAAATTTCAGAGGCCTGAAGAGTCCCTATTGAAAAAAATACATCAGTATCCAGACATGTGTGAAACTAAATGCTTTCCAATGCAAAAAGTGACTTGTTCACCACAGAATTCTGTGGCCACAGAACAGCTCAGCAGACCCTGCCCTACAGGTTTACGCACCTGCTACAAGCTCTACGGGTCATTTTTCAGACTTGTCACAGGAATTTGTAGACTCTGCCACCTGGACTTGACATCAGAAAGAAGCCCTTCATCTTTTCACCACTGTGAAAAATCAGTATTTCTGGGATCCAGGCAGTGAAGCCATGCAAAGACATAATACTGACAATAAATAATTTGCTAATCATGCCTTGGTTTCAGGATGAATACCAGCAGAAATACTTCATTTATTCTTTTAATTCACATCTGACATTCATTGTTACAATTACAAAAAATTAATGCAGACCATTCCAGAAGACTGCCTCTAACTGGCAAACACTTTCAAACAAGCTCCATTGTGTATCTGCAACTTAAAACAGATCATTCCACAATCACTGTGCTATTCAAAGATGATCTGCAAATGAGAAAGACGTTCTGAATTTGAGAGAAGCCATATGGCGAAAGTTAAATATTGTGGTGTCTAAGTACCCATCATAGCTTAATTCAAACTTATCACATTCTTCCAATTTTAGAGAAGTTAGATCCAGAGACCATTCTTAACTGTGGCATTTTTCCGTTGATTTTTATAAACAATGATCGTGAATTAATTTTCTTAACAACAGACTGACACTTCAAAGCCGCCTTTCACCACAGAGCTACCTGTATTTTCAGAACAAAGATGGTATATTTTGTTTATATATGTACTCAAGCAATCAGAAAAGATTCTAAAACATTTCTGAATTAATAAGACTAGTTTTATGTAAGCATCAGTATCATTTTATTTCCAGGCTTGCTTATGTTTAAAGAGATCTAAAACTTGAATATGCTGAATACAAAAAGTTAAACATTTACACCCCAGCTGACAATGACCTTGTGTTAAATTATTAAGGAACAATGGAACACCTGATGTTCCTGTCAGCATGGGTGAGGACTGGATATGCTACCAAATACATGTAGCTAGTTTTTTACTGGGCCATAACTGATGATCACTGCCATACAGTGCACTTTATGTCTCCACAACACTGTCATCAACATCTATTAGTAAAAAGCTGCATTATAAACATTCATAAAGCAGACACAATATATCAGCTTAACCACTAATGCATGTAATTGCTAATGCAGAGTCATATGCTGAAATTTCATCACTCTATATGTTCAACTTTTACAAGTCAGGCAAACCAGACAACTGTATAGTTCCGCAGTCTTCCAAAATTGCTTACTGAATAGAAAACTGGAATCAGCTGCCAATTCAATTGTTTTTACAACATTATAAATAAAACAAAGGAGGTCTATTGCCCTACTTCTGAAAGGACTCTAATGAATGCCAATTATAAGAGCAATTAGGGGATCAAATCTAACATCAGAGGTTTCTCTATATTAGCTCAATGACAGTTTTTTTATAAGCTAATCAGTCATGGACATTGACCAAGAAACAGATGATCCAAAAACAATGATTCTGAAAAAATGTTTGTTGTCAAATCTCATTAATTTAATCTCTATAGTTCTTTTTAAAAAAATCACAAATAAGGGCAATAACTGTAACTTTCCAATAAGAACTCTGTCTGTGACTGTCAAATCCTTCAACTGTATTAACAAGATCCAACAGCTTGTACGAACAAGAACATATTAAGTATTCCAAGCAAGATAGGCTTCTGCATAGTACTTACATGCCCAGTATTTACCAGTATTCCCTCTGACAGAATCTGCGTTGTTAATCATATATAAGATAAATCTGCAGGGACTGAACAACAGGAAGAGAGACGAAATTCCTCCACAAGATAGTTCCTAAAACAGAGCACTCAGAAGTGGATGCTTCAGCTGACAGTTCCCTTTTCAAAGGAGGCAAGGCTGGCCAGCAGCATAGCCCAGGAGAAAAGGACTTTCACCTGGTGCACTATTTACCGTAAGCTCCTCCAAGCAGAGGCTGAAGACAGAGGACGCTCACAAAAAGCTCTATAGCAGCTCTCACCAAAACACTTTAAGGCACACAAGCTTTAATGTATTTCAAGGTTCAATTTCAAAAACAGTGTAGTGCTCATTTTACAATTAGTCACTGAGCTATTCAACATTACCAAAGAATTGGAGGTCCCACTCTGAAATTATCACCATCATCAAACATTTAGCTGCCTACTCCAGTGAGAGGTAGTTGAAACTCAGCTACACTCAAACATTCCAATAAACTTATTTGCTGTGGGTACAGTAAACCCTGGCAGAAACTACAAAAATTATCTGCCAAGGAAATGTGTATAAGCCCTCAGGTGTTATTTCCTGAAGAGCTATAAAATTTGGAATACTTTATGCTCAAAGCAAGATGCCCTTGATTTCAGGTATGAGAGTCAGCACTTCCTCAAATCGGAGGTAAGAGCTAAAGTCAAGTATTCCTAACATCCGTGAAAAGCTTACTACAGCATCTTGACCAGTATCAAGTAGGAAAAATGGGAGAAAAATCATGTTCTCCAGAATAATATTTGATTGGTGAAGTTCTATTTCAGGCTCTGGAGAGGGAAGTAAGTTCTCAAGACAAAGTTCTGTCTTCTGATCATATGCAAGACTAACCCTTTCTGCCTAAATCCCTTCCAGTGTCTTTTGTGCTTGTTCCCTGGTCTGGCTGCATAAAGTCCTTCCCTCTTACATCCCGCAATTATCCTAATTCCCAGTCCCTCCTCACTTATAGAAAATCCACAAAACAGCTCATTGGCCATTTTTAATATCACCTCAGTTCATGGTCTCTACCTTTTTTATGCAAGAAGTCTAAATTTTGCCTTAACTACCAGCTCCTCACATGACATCTATCTCCTCTGAGCAGATACTCAGTCTTCGCAATGGATCCTGCTTTTCTGTTAGCTTCAAAATTACTGTGTGATCTAGGACCGGCTCCTGGTTTAAACTCTCTTTTCCTCCCAGCTCAAGGCTCTGTGCCTTAAAACCTTAATCCAAATTATCCTCAATCTCCTTCTGATTATAGGCTCAGTTTCTTCATTTGGGTATGGAAGAGAGAGGCAAATGGGCAAGCTCTAGCAGCCCCTTCCAAATTACATTGTGTCGTTACTCCAGATATGAACCTGAAGAAAATGTTGGTACATACAAATGAATTCTGCAGATTTCCTAAAATCAAAAGTAATAGAAAGCATATCACCCATAAAGAACTGCTAAGAGAGAAACGATATTACACATCACTAATTCATTACAAGTTTTCAGAGAAGGCATTTCTGAAATTTTACAACTAGGACCAATGTATTTTAAATTAAAGTTTCAGAGTTCTACTTTTTTAGTTTTCTTTTTTTTTCCTTTAGTAATATAACTCAAGTAATAGATCAGAAAAGATAAAAAAATTTAGTAAAAGGTTATAAGTAGCATCCTATACTGGAAAGTGTTTGGCAATCTTAGTAAGTACAAGTCTATCATCTGGACTGATCATGTGCACATGCACACCACTGCTAGCAAAGAAAATTCTTAACTAAAATTATCTAATCTCAGTCTATTTTGTAGATGAGCTATGATTCACTGTAAGATGCTTCCAGAATAACAAATATATACTCAATCGCAAAAACCAGTCACACAGTTCAATGAAAAATTTTCTGAAAGTTGCAAACGAAGCAATAGAGAATGAAAATTCATTTTTGAGAAGCCATAGCATGAAACAGATAATGCTATGACCATACTTTACTGTTCCATGAGCAACGCATCTCATCTAAGAGCTTGCCACTCCTGCTAAGGCACTGCAGTCACTACCTTCCCTCACTGTAGGTTAGTATCTGACCCTTTACGTTTTTGACAGTGACACACAATTCAGCTAGTCATACTGATAAAAAGTATCTAGAACCCTTCGTTTAAACTAGTTAAATTGTTAAGAGTGAGAGCTGAAACACCAATAGAGCACAAACACATGCCTGTACATTGGGAGGGTAGGGACATGTGCTAGATAGAGTAAAACATCGTAGTCCTGTTTCACGGCAGGTGTCCCTGCAGTGCTACATAGATTTAGACCCTACGCGAAGAAAGAGGCAAGCCTGTCTTCTGACAGCAAAGACAATCCTGGAATGTAAAAAAAAGCCCTGGGTATATATTAATGGTAATCACTAAACTGTGTCATCTGCCTGTATAATATACAATATGCAGACAGACTTAATTTCTATTTCTTATTTTCTATTTACAAGCAAAAATATAAACTCAAGCTTTGTCAACAGCTTAACCTATGGACTAAATGGATGCAGGTGAAGGAATCTTAAAGGAAAGCTTTTATTGCTCTGCCACCAATTTCCCAGTTTGCCACATCAAAACATCTAATATGTTCACTAGTACAAGTTAAGCTAGGGGTTGTTTTTAAATCCTTCTGGCACCACAAGGTGATCTTTCATCATGTTTTTTACATTTTCAGTTGAGAGCTCTCTACAATCCCATGTATTCTCCTGTCACAGATTGCACCACACTTGATGGGTATTTTAGGACCAGAAAAGCAGCAGGACACTGCACTGCCAGTCGTGACACTAGTAGTATGATAGAATTATTTTAAAGTCCAGGACATCAGCATTAACGCATTGCAATCACTCCACCAGGAGGAGAAAAAAAAAAAAAAAAAAAAAAAAAAAAAAAAAAAAAAAAAAAAGATGATTGCTATGACAGAAGCCTACACCACGAATTTATTTTTACTTGAATGGTTGTTTTCTCTTGGAACTTGAAAATGGAAAAAACACACTTTAAACATATTAGCCCTAACAGTTACCATAAATCTCCAGAAAGGCTTGCTGAAACTTGTGATGTTATCACACTTGCATCTTAGAGTCCTACTCATTATTTAGATCAACAGTGCATTCCAGCTAAAATTACACAGTGTTTTCTTCACGACATTTGTATTTCTCATCACACAAGACAAGAGAACAATAATAGGAAAACCCTTCTTTGTAAAACATATTAAGTATTAAAAAAAAAAAAATCACAGGAGGTTAAAAACGTCCTGTTACATGACATCATTGCAATGCAGCAGATGAAGCAAAAACAATTTTGAACAGGATTCATCTTTTGATCCAGAGGAAAACACCAGATCATATTTAACCCTAGAGGTTTTCGGTACATTTTTATAATCTAAAATGTGCATCAGATATTAAAAAACAGTTTAGAAATCTTGGGATGTGGAGAGTCATATTTACCAAACACAGTAAAGACTGCAATTTCATCCTTGGTTAAAATGGTAGACTCAGACCCGCAATAGCAACACAGTGGCATTTTCACCAAAAAAGCCATAGAAAAGAGAAACAGGAAAGTAACCCAGTGTTTATGAGTCACACCTATTCCTCATTTTCTCCTGATGAATCACTGATAGGGATCAGGTGCAATGATCAAAAGTGGCCAATATTCCTTCAAATTTTGAATTCTTGCTTTCATCAATTAAACCATCCCTAACTTCTGTAAATGAACTGGGAGATGCAGAAAGACACGCCTTGAGTTTGAATGCAACAAGAAAAACATTGAAGTGATAATAAGCTGGAGAAATTAGAAAATAGGACAATAAGAATCAGGGACCAAGTCCTGCATTTGCAAGGTTAACAAAAATGTGGTGGAGAAGTAGAGGTATAAATGACAATAATAAAAAAAAATTTAAAATCAGCAGCTGAAACAGGAAACTGGAGAAGACACACGAAAAATAAATTTAAGGTTTAAGATTTTATCCAATTAAAAGGAATCACAGGAAGCAAAAAATCCCTCCAGGAACCGACAAAAAATTAACATGCAGCAAACAATAAGCAACAAAAGGAATATACAGAAAAGCCACCAACTGAACAAGCACAGTTGATGAAGCAGCCCTGGGAAGCTTCCCAGTAAAGACAGAGGATCTTAAAATTCTTTCATACAATAATAACCTTCAAAGCCTGTAGACAGACATTACTACATAGCTGCTTGCAAGGAGAAAACAGACAGCAGAGACAACACACAAGTTTTCCAACACCATTGGTTTTTGGTTTAATTCACAGAGAGCACTAAAGCATACCAAGCTACAAAAAAAACACAAAAAGTAAATACAAGAAAAAAACCTGGAAGTCTGAATCTTGTGCACACAGAGCAAAGGGTCATTTAGGACACTGCTGAACAAAGAATACTGAAATGACATCTGATAAATTACAAACCTAACTGGGATCATAAGCTTTTCCTTAAAGAAAATACACAGAACACAACCAAACATACTATCCAGTTTTAAAGCCATCCAGGCTACTGAAGGAATTTGCCAGAAAAAAAAAATTAACTGCAAATTCTGGGAGCATACGGAATGCGTAGAAGACATTTACAGCACACTACAGAATTCCCACAGAAAAATGGGAAGTTATTTAACTTACACCCCACCCCCCAAAATCAGGAACACTTTAGAGACTTTGGAAAAAAAAAGAAAATTCATACATACTGTATGTATATGGGATATTTCATGGCAATTCTACTAAAGCACAATTAACTGCAAGTGAAAGATTGTGTCTACCGAAAAAGCAGACTGAAGAGAGCTAAAATGAAAGTTTCAAGAAAATGTAATGTGATAAAATGTGATAAAAATAGAAAAGAAATCATAAATAATAGACATGACCGAATCATGAGCCGCATGAGCATGATAAAGAACGACATTAAATTTCACAACATTGTGCACCTGTAAGGCCACTCCAAAATAAAGTACCAGGAGAGTTTAATCTCTTATGACAGGGCTTAAGAGAATAATTTTTAAGAACAAGAAAAAAGTCTTTTTGTCAGGGGTTTTATTATAGGTAACTGTCACTAAAAGTCAGGAGACTTCAGGTGATGAGCAAGAATACATTGGTTCTGCCACACCGTTCTCTGGTCAGCTAGACATCTTCTACAGGGACACCAATGTCAACCTCTCTTTTCTAACCACTCATCAGACTTTGTGAAATGTGTAAAAATTTTATTGGAGCAGGCCAACAAGTTCCAAAATCACTGCCAGGGAGAGAGGCAAAATGAAAAATGGGATTATCCTGTTGTAGCCCAATTCCACTAGAGACAGTTTAAATGGTCTGCCTTCATTCTCAAGATCAACCAGTCCCTTAAGCACCAGAATCCTTCTCTACTGAAGCAGCAGCAACACCATCAACTGTAAAAAGATCATCTGAAAAGCAATTAAATACTGACACCTTCTATTCTACATTACAATAAAACTTAAAATAGCGGAGCAACAACAGTCATTGGACAAGCCAGAACCACCACATTGCTTGCTCTGGCCTGAAAAGCTTCAGCCTATGAGTCTAGTCAACACAGTCATAGTCTACATAATGATATTCACCCTCAATTGATCTATTAAACAGTGATAATAAGAACAGCAGATCCCATTCTACATAGACCAGTATTCACCTAATTCCAATTTAACAGCATGAAACAGTAGTCCTAAATAGAAACCATTGTTAATCTCTTATAAACACATGAAATCTGAGACCAAAATAATGCAAATTAATTTCAGACACTTCCAAGTAGTTCTGATGAAGGACAGGCATAAGCACACAGAGAATGAAATTAACACTACAGCTATAAATGGAGGGCCACAGAAATATGCATTTTTTTGCCAAGAAATTCAACCTCAACTATCGACAGTCAGCCTGATGCTTAACAGGATGCAAAGTATAACACGATAAAAGTTAGATTAAGGCATCCTTGGTTATTTGCCATGGAAAGAGCACTGAATCCACAACACTTATTTTCTGTAGATCATAAAAGAATATTATGTTAGTAACAAAAATATGGAAAGAAAACAATCAACTTCACTTCTTTAAGTGGTTACCAGGGCCAATGAAGGAAGTCTGCATTTAAAAAAAGAACAAGAAATTGCAACACAAAGAAAACAAGTTTAAAATATTCTCAATTTCTGTTTCTTCTCTATTGTTATTTAATGGACAAGTGTTCTGTTATAAGTCAATGCATTGTCCATTTTTAATGAAACATAAGAGCCAAAAAAAAAAAAAAAAGACTTTTCTGTTTTTTCTGATAGAGCTCAGAAGGAAAACAAAACAAACCTCCCTAATATACACACCTAGGAAACTGAAATTATTACAAAATTAAATAAACTTGATATAGTAACAACAAGCTTTATGTTTTTCCACAATACAGCACTGTTTATCCTCACTTGTTACAGTGGTTGTGCCTTGAAGAGTATAAAATTACATCAGTGAAGGCCAGACAGAAACTATGCTTACACGGATGGATCTGTTCTGGTCAGGTCAGTGATGAGCTACACTTCAAGCAGTGAAAAAACCTGCCTATGCTGAACCACAACCTACAGCTTAGTTTCTATCTACTTTGAAAAGCAACTTTATTGCATCTTGCACTCTTGCTCCACAATCAGACTGAACATATATGTATAAATAAACCTATTCCTCCCAATTCCCAGTTCATGGTCCTACTTGATCCAGTTCCCAATGCCAGATCATAAATACCTGAGCCCGTAGCCCCAGAAAGGCTCACCAGGCAGGAAAAGGGCGTCACTGGATAAAGAAAGGTTTCAACCGCCATTTCAGCAGCATTGTTCCTGTCTCAGACTTACAGAACTATGGTGTGAATGTCCAAACCAAGTGTACTCAGACAGAAGCAGAATTCATGCAACAATAACAAAATAGAACTAGCAACCATATAATTGTGGTTATTTACAAAGCAGTTTTTCCACATATCAGCTGTTACACTAGCCAATACTTTGTCACATACACCTATAGGTTTTCCTAATATTCATATGCCAGGCCAGACTCAGCTGTGTAACTGACACATTTCCAGACAAGTGACAAGACAGGACACAGCAGAGAGCTTACTCTCTCTAGTGTTCACCCTCCACAGTGTAAGAGGCTGAGAGAACAGTTAAGTCGCCTTCTCCAGACATGCTACAAATATGTCTTTGAGCTGCAACATCTCTTTAAAGATCCTACCTTGAAAAATGACCCTAGTTACATAGTGAAATGCAGGTTTCAGAAATCTGTCAAGATAGGTCACGACTCAAAAGAAGTTTGCTACCTAAGAAGAAATACATTTACATTCTACCTTACCTCCCAATGTCTGGGAGTTATATTTGTACCATGTCTTCTCAAAAGCAGCTGAACATAATACACAATTAATACTGCTGTCTGGGGGGGGGTAGTATTTAGACCATAAACAAACAGGATCAAATTACCAATAAGTACATATGCCTCGCCCAAGCACAAGAAATGCCACAGTAAATAATATACACAAATATTCCTCAACAGCATCTGGCAAAACTCACCATAATGAATTCAAAATATTCAAAGCAATTATTTCCAGCCAGCCACTTACTTCTTTCAGAACTGAGATTTTTAGCATTTTATTATGTTCCTTACTGTTGAGGTATATTTCTTCAGTAGCTTGACATTTTTTCCCCCTGCCATTTGGCTAAGCAACCAACAGCTTTATTCAACAAAAGTAACTTCCAGATGACCTAGCAAATGGAATTGATTTGGATTAAATAGCAACAGATTATTTCAGTGTTTAAGCAGTCATGGGTATGCCAGTAACATAACACATCTCAAATATATTCCATAATCTTATTAAGTAAGATTTTATTTATCTTTCACTAAACATCTCTTCTATGCTCCATTTCTTCATACCTTTTAATCACTGCTCAGTTACGATGTCAAAAAACTTGAAACGCCAAACTGAAAAGCACAGTGAGTCTTAACACAGATAATTCTTTGAGTAAGAACTAAATAAGGTACTGCTGTGGAGTCATTAGGGTTTATGACTATATGCATATTTACTGTTTTGCATATTTTACGAAAAACAGATTTGCTATAGTTGAAAGCTTTCCCTTTCAGCTCTTTTAAAGCAGCATCCTCCATGACCTTTTTGAGGTTGCAAGGGCAAGAGAAGAAAAGGAACAACGAAAGAGGAAAAGGTGTGCATGCAGAGGTAGGAAACTACAGCTCTAATTTAGAGCTGGAAAGATTTAAACTACACTTAAACCAAAAATCTCCTCCATTCCTCAGCTTTTGCTTATTTTTCTGACTCGCTACTCAAAAACTTCCTAGATCCTAAACAAGCCTAACAATGCTACAGAGGAAACAACTCCAGAATGAGAACAAGGATAAAATCTCATTTAGGAATTCTACGTAAAATACAAAATTATAAAAACTGAAGATATCCTCCAAGAATGGTAAGAAAAATGCTACATAATAAAGTACAATATTCTTAAGTCATCAAAATACAACCCAGTTCTGTATTCTGGATGTCAAGAGCTTATATGATGACTGTTGGTCCTGACATTGAACTTCTGTTTGAAGTTTCGCAGATTCCTCCAGGAGGGGCATTTGGAAAGAAGCTAAGGTTCAGGCAACAAGTATCACAGATGAGGAAATTCTTAAAAATATCAGAGAATTAGTGACCATCAATGACATGTGGATACATGGTGTGTATGAAACACAGAGTCTTCCCAAAAAGTCTCTTGTGTCAGAGAGCCTCCACAGGGAAAAGCTGTCTACTCCATTTTAATTTACCACCTGTTCACTAAAGCACATTAATCTTTTCTCAATCTAAGGCTAGTTTTAGAATTCACGGTGCAAATAATTCTACATTTTGAAGATAGGTAAGATTGAAGGCCAGCAGTTATACTAGAAACAAGTTGAAGTATGTGCATTAGTGTGTATATGTTATGCTTCACATCAAATACCAAATGCTCATACATAATAGCCTATAATATACACTGCCTTATTTCTTAATCATCTAGTTTAAATGCATAGCTACATGAAGCACTGTACCATGGCATCATATTATTGCTAAATAGTTGCCCCCTCCTTCTTCTTCCCATCAAAAACACAACAAAAGAGAAAATCCAAACAGCATGACATTTTTACATCAACTGCTATGGATAATGATTAGCCATTCCCTGCTGCATTTGGACAAGACTGCAAAGTGAACATACATAATGCAGATCACTGTTCATTAGTTACTTAATAGTACAGCACGCTATCCTTGCCTACTGTGATACAGATATCCTACTTCCTTGCGGCACCAATGTCACTTGCCCAGTAAAATAATTTTTGTTTTGCAAATCAGTACAAAAGCAAAGCAAATACTAGCACTTTTCTAAGAGAAACAATCAACACTGCTGTCAACTGCACTTCAGT
This sequence comes from Pterocles orientalis, assembly GCA_011057875.1. Lineage (NCBI taxonomy): Eukaryota > Metazoa > Chordata > Aves > Pterocliformes > Pteroclidae > Pterocles > Pterocles orientalis. The sequence goes on from WKFP01015431.1 coordinate 1,157,044, forward strand.
CTTCTGACAGGTTACCATGATACCTATTGTAGAGTGTGCTTGCTCTGCGAATTTTCCATGCGGGCAGATTTGCCATGTCTGTAGCCATCAGCTGTCTCATGCCATCACAGTCAAAACCAGTAAAAAAAAAGAGCCACTAACCACAGCCAAAGTAACTGTGCTGACAGCTGTGGATATTACCAATGCAGCACATTACTCAGTACTCCATGGCTGAAATGCCAGCTAATGACCTGGATTGAAGACTTACTCTTCATGTTGGAGAAAATTACTAATACAAAATCACTCCAGCAGTTTAATAGCTACATTCAATATCCTCAGACATAAGACATGGGGAATGTAACTAAGACCTCCAGGAGATGTATTTAATTTTGAAATACAAAACAATAAATAGCTCACATGCTCTTCTAGTTTATATCTGCTGTTAGTAACAAACTACTTGTCAGAAACGTAGATGATCGCAAATCAGTGAGGCTAGGTTAAAATACAGCTTTGCAGGTTCTGTTATGTTTCAGTGCAGAAGCAACAGTCTTTGAGAGAAGTGAAGCTAGGAACTATAAAGTTCCCAAGTGCCCTCTCCCAGACTGTCTAGTTTCTTAAGTATGATCTCAAACCTATGGGGACTAAGGCAGAAACAGAGCTCCTATTGCAGCATGGGATGGGAGGGGAGGTTGTAAAATCATTTTTACAAGCGAGAATGTTTCTAGGTGAGTTCTTTTGGAGACCAAAAGAACCCCTAACATGCTCTAAAAAGAAAAAAAGAAAAAGTAGATTCAACTTTGGAGAGTAGTAGTAAATTATATGGATAGCAAGCTATTTAAATGTGAATCCCACGTTTTTAAGTGGCTGTGTAAGAAAATGTTACTTTTTTTACATCCTGCTTCCCCAGCCACAGACTTCGGCTCAGCCCCATTGCTTTTTGCCTTTTAGCTCAGCAGTACAACACACTACACGAAAGCATGCGTGAAGACAAAACCAACCTGTTACTGAGAAAAAAAACAACTATCTTTCGTTACTAGAAGATGTATAAGCTGCTGCATTGGTAGTTACACGAGCTGTTTCATCCACTTAGGTGAAATCTGGAAATTATCTCTTTCAAGAAATTAGCATTGTACACACTAATGCCGCAGTTTAGCAGTGCTGACATACTGCATTTCACACTACAAAATTTAGCAGAAGCAAACAATTAAGTGCAATTACTGTATGGCACAGAAAGATAAGAGAACTAGTAACAGCTCCAGCTGCAAAATTTGTTGGAAAAGTATGTCTTCCATCCTAAGCCTATTTGCACAACAGGATAAATTGACTATTAATACAACATATAACTTACAAAATCAGTAATGCAATTTTTAGGCTGCTTGAATCAAGAAAAGAGTGTACTAATCTCAGATGTTAAAGACCTTTTATGTTTACAAATCAACAGTATGCTCTGCTTTAAAGCTTACACATGTGAAACAGATTAAGGGGCACAGCAGTAGGGGTTAGTCTCTCAAACTTTCTGCTGGCTACATAGTCCTCTGCTACTATTTTCTGTCCCAAGTAAAGATTCAGCACCATATTATACCACAGACACTTCACCTCTCACTTTTACTTATTACTTTGTTTTAATAAGTTTTTTCACATTATTTTAACTACAGATACTCTAGGTACGACTTGTGCATACCATACCATACTCTGCAATATGAAACCACCATTTCGCTATAATCCCCACCGCCCCACTAGCTTTGGAACAATTCTTCTCACCGTGCTGTCACCATATGAATTGAGAAGCAAAGAAAAAGATACATTATTGGCTAGTGTTTTCAGCCTTAGCCTTGAATCCACTTTGACATGACTTTGCACGACCAAGCAGTTAGAATCATCAGCAGAGCACTGTTACCTCTAAAACACAGACAAAAATGAGATCACAGAATCACAGAATGTTAGGGATTGGAAGGGACCTAGAAAGATCATCTAGTCTAGTCCCCCTGCCGGAGCAGGAACACCTAGATCAGATCGCACAGGAACACATCCAGGCGGGCTTTGAATGTCTCCAGAGAAGGAGACTCCACAACCTCTCTGGGCAGCCTGTTCCAGTGCTCTGTCACCCTCACTGTAAAGAAGTTTTTTCTCATATTAAGTGGAACCTCCTATGTTCCAGCTTGAGCCCATTGCCCCTTGTCCTATCACTGGATGTCACAGAGAAGAGCCTGGCTCCATCCTCCTGACACTCACCCTTCACATATTTATAAATGTTAATAAGGTCACCCCTCAGTCTCCTCTTTTCCAGACTAAAGAGACCCAGCTCTCTCAGCCTTCCCTCATAAGGGAGATGCTCCATTCCCTTAATCATCTTCGTGGCTCTGCGCTGGACTCTCTCCAGCAGTTCCCTGTCCTTCCTGAACTGAGGGGCCCAGAACTGGACACAATATTCCAGATGCGGTCTCACCAGGGCAGAGTAGAGGGGGAGGAACCTCTCTTGACCTCCTGACCACCCCGCTTCTGATACACCCCAGGATGCCATTGGCCTTCTTGGCCACGAGGGCACAGTGCTGGCTCATGGTCATCCTGCTGTCCACCAGGACCCCCAGGTCTCTCTCCCCTACACTACTCTCCAACAGGTCAGTACCCAACTTATACTGGAACCTGGTGTTGTTCTTGCCCAGACGCAAGACTCTACACTTGCTCTTGTTAAATTGCATTAAATTTTCCCCCGCCCAAATCTCCAGCCTGTCTAGGTCTCGCTGGATGGAAGCACAGCCTTCTGGCGTGTCAGCCACTCCTCCCAGTTTCGTATCATCAGCAAACTTGCTGAGGGTGCACTCTATTCCCTCATCCAAGTCGTTGATGAATATATTGAACAGCACAGGTGAATTGTTTTGAATAACAATTTTCTCATTTAAGACGGTAGCATGTATCAGCAGAAGCTCATAGTGGTGCTACCATTCATCATTTTAGGGCAAGTCTAACAAGATCTGTTTTGCTTGAAGACCCAAGTCCTGAAATTTTGAGCTTGTGTTAAAAAAAAATTGAAATCTATTTTCAAAATAAGTTTCAGATCTATGTAGTTGCAGAAAAAAGCTTTAAACAAGGAAAATACTACTAAATGTTCAAAAAAGACAAAGCCTGTATTATTTTTATGATTTTTTTTGCAAGGGAACCTGACTCATGATCTTTGAATGCATACAGCTGCCAACACAGCATGTAGGAAGAAAGCATTAGAGGACAGCACATATCTGCACAGCAAGGCATTTGGAAAGATGGTCTGGACAAACGTTAAGAAAATAGGTTTGAGCACATACCAAACTTTTTTAAACAACTCCTAATGTAACTGGCATTCAAAGATGACTGCTGTTCCAAACATTTTGAGATGTGATTGCAGGAAAACTCATTTTTTATTGGGAACACAGTCCCTTATCTAGGCTTACTACCCCATTTCTACTGTACTTCACAGAAGACTTCACAACAGATGAAGAAATAAATTTTGTTGTTTCAAGAGGTATCTTCTTTAAAAGATGTACAAAGACAACACACACACAAAAAAAGCTCTCAATCTAACAAAAGAGAAAATATATCTACTAATATTAGGAGTACCTCTATGCATAGGAAAAATAAATTACAGAGGGCAGCAGAAAGAAAATGCCAGCACCAGGAAAACAGCTACTTGCCAAAGCCCAGATGGCACAGCCTGCAGCTATGAAGAAACTAGCTCTCCCAGGGGTCTCCTTGCCACAAGGAGAGCTGCACCCCTGAGGTGTGAATGGGCAACCGCCTCCCTTCCAGCCACCTTCCCGCTGCAGCCTTATCCCAGCCTTTCACCTAGTGGAAACAAAGTCTGATTTTGCATAGGCTGCTGAGAACTCTGAAAAAACTTCAACGTGTAGAGCGTCCTAGACCCTTGAAAAGTTTAAGCACAGTGTTCAAGTTCCTAATGGCCCATCTGCCTAGAAGCAACTGAAGAGCTAACACCTGCTTGTTTTAAAGGACAAAAACGGAAATAGAATGCTATTAAATGTCACAACAGGTAGTCAGGATTCTGTTTTGCACACTGTTACTACTGCATTTTACCTTTGTCTGAGATTTCCCCCATTAAAACTAGGGGGATGGAGAGAGCAGAGAAAGAATTAAAAAAAAAATTCACATTAAAGATCTTGACTCATTTCAGAGCATCCAGCAGTCTTCAAAAAATGATTCATTTTACCTAAAAATAATCAGGTGGATTTTGAATGCAGTTTTAAAGTTTTCACTTTATTTTAGGGATTATGACAAGACTGAAGCACCTTGGAGATAAGGCTCCCTATCCATATCTATTCCCCGATAGGGCAGTACCCACACACCCTGTTGCAGTAAAGCAATACATACAGAATGCTAGAAACACCCATCAGACACTTTTTGAACGCCAAAAGATTTGCCTTTACAGTCATACATTTTTCAAAATAAAAGTATCACTTATTTGCACTTGTCAGGATCTCTCTACAGCACAGGAATAACCAGAATGGCTAAAGAATTTCCACAGATTATGGTTCTGCTTTTTGGTGACAACAAAATAAATATTAGCAACCACTTCTTAGTTCTATAGAGCTAGGGAAAAAAAGTAAGATTGAACCAGCTGCAGTCCCTGCTCCAACCAGTGCACTATTAAGAGAATTGTTTACCAAGTGACACTTGTGCAAATTCATGCAAGGTCATGGTGTTCATCAGATACCAAGAGACTTAAGTGAAAAGCATTTGGCTGCACGGATGTTTCTGAATCTTTATAACTGCAAGTGAGATAGAAAATGGAGAAAATCCATCACAATTCTCAGAATAAAACCTGAATACGCAAGCTCAAGAGTTAGACATTAAAATATACACAGTACTAACAAAGTGAGTAGAATATACAGTAGCTGCTAATAAGCTGAGTAGGTCAGACTCAGGCATTAAAAGAATAAACAGAATCTCTCAACACCTGCCCTTCAAAACATAAAAGAATTTTGCAGAAGTATCTTAATCTATGGGGCTTTCTGATACTTCTGTGCCACTTTATCAAGTAGCCTATGTGAAACTGTAGACGTTTATGAAGCCCGAGTTCTGCTTCTTGCTCCAGTGAAAGCTTACTACTTATACAGCTGTTGGCAATTCAGGTCTTGTCTCTTCTACAGAAATGTTTGTTTCATCTGGCTACAAAATTCTATATTCTCTTTTTCTTTGGCTAATACATTAATCACACCCCAAAACAGCAAGTGATTTCAACCTGAGGAAATTATAATATTTTAGTCCAGAGCACCTTCTTAGCTCGGCAATTAGAACATCTGCTTAAACTGGCACAGGAGAGGAGGAATGAAAGTATAAATTCTTTCCTGGGAATTCATTACAAGTTTCCAGCTGGATAAACTCTCAACTGAAATACTGGTTAAAATCTATGTGGTAACATCAGTTCTTTCTCTCCTTCTCCCTACAGTTACTGTAAAAAACATGTTCTGAAACCGCACAGCAAGATGAGGCATTTCAGATCACCTTCTGCTGATTAGACGGGGTAGAGCTGCAGCCTACACAGAGCATTTTTTAAACTTACGATCTACTACTGACCATTTGCAGAGTTTCTTTTACTGCTCATGGGCAAACAAAATGGCACAGACAAGGTGTGCACTTGCATATCTAAGACTAAAAGGGTGGGCAATAACTCACTGTAATGCTACTACTGAATTCTGCCATTCCCGTTAGGTCACAGGTATATACATGCCTTGAGGATGGACCACAAAATCACAAGTAATTGAGCAAATGTAACACCTCCTCCTTCCTCCTGCCCCTACCCACCACTGCAACAGGCCATGAATAACTCACCTTAAGGCTGCATATTAAATGGTAATACTGGCTATTCCACAACAGTAAATTTACAAAGCAGTTTGATATAGCATTAAGTCACAGGGCATCTTCAGCAAAGCACTGACAGTGAGGTAGTGAGACTAACGGCATGAAAAAAGCCAGGGTTCTGATCTCAGAGATTTAGGACATTCTAGGAAGGAACTTACTTCCTTTGGGAACAAGGATATTAACACATATTTCTAGATGAAAAGTTACATATTGAGGGTAACAGAACTAAAGAGAATGTTGTTACATAGCTATGCAGAGGCACTGTGTGTTCTAACAGCAACAGTATGGTTTGTTCTTTTCTGAGATACAACCTGATTCTCTAAAGGCGCTTATCCCTTCAAAAATCAGATTATAGTAAGGCAAAAAAAAGGGGATAGGGAAAATGTTTTTGTCCAATTAGCATATTCTTATGCAACAACTCTATTCAGTCATTAGTTCAGGATTTTTTGTCTCAAGAGCCTGTTTACTTCAAACACAGCCTCAACTTCTGCCATGCATTTCACCATTTACAGTAACTGAAAATTCTAAGGGAGCAGCGATTTTTGTGAAGTGAACCTGGTGAACTTTTAATCTCTCAGTGCTCTACTCTCTCTCTTTAAAACCCTGACAGAATTAGAATCCTGCTGCAAGTTATATTAGGTATGTCAACAATTCGAGGATAAGGTAGTTCAATTTTTTGTTCTCTTTCAAGCTACATTAGCCTCCCAGCTGAAGTTGGCCTTTATTTCATTTAGTAGTTCTAATTGTTTTCTTACGACACAAACAATATGCTTTTGAGGGATTATCTCAAGAGAAAAACTAATTCTATAATCATAATACAAATGCCAGTTTACTGTATTTGACCTCTCAAATTCTTCATATAAGCCTTTTGATTACTTTTGAGCATCCAGTAGTATTTACAAATGTTGTATGAACACACCCATGCAGACTCACTGCCATGGAGCAATGGGATGTAACCTTGTCTACAGGCAAGAGGCTAACAAATCGCTCTCATGAGCTCGTAAAGGAAATTATGAAACATCACATCAGGTGAACATTTTGCAGAGCAGTAAATGCACAATCCTTTGAACTCTAAAAAGACCTTGAAAAGATTACAAAGTTGCCACCAAAGGCAGTACCAACCCTTAGTTTGTGTAATAACCACTCATTGTCAGCTCGTTAACTACATCTTCCTCCTTTTTGGTCCTCTAGTATCAGTCTTGTATTTTGCCATAGGATTTAAAATGCTTTACAACAGAACATCATAGTGTAGTTCACTTTTGCAATCTAGATTTTTCTCCTTTTTTTTCTGGCATCAAAATAATTAGAATTTCTGTACTCATCACTTGCAAGACATGCCCAATGCCAGCTGGATCACATTTAAGACTGTCATCCTTACTTCTACAGCAACCTGGTTTGTACTTGCTTCTGCTTACTCCCAGTCTCTCTCTTTCCACTGATATCCCTGCCACTGGGGCTCTGTTAAAAGCACAAACAGAACTGCTACCTTGCATCCTTTGATACTGCCATAATTCCCGGGCTTTTAATTCATAACCACTCACTCTATCCAACCTCTTCACGTAAATATATGCCTTTAAGGATGCTGATAATCACTAACACATCCACACACTTAAAAATAACATGTACCAAAAAGCATAAGCCTAATAATAGTGAAATTATTGCCCTTCCCCCCCCCCCCCAGTATTTAGTTGTTCTTTGCCTGAGCACACGTGGATAATCTCCCAATGTCAGGAGTTGTCCCTGACATACTACTACACAACAATCAAGCAAACAAACCTATAATTATGAGGCAAACTCTTCTGTTCATTTTGAAATTGCCACAAAAATAGAAGCTTGACCTTAAAGAAGACTTTCCCCCCCACCTCAGGTGAATTATTTTGTCTTATTTTGATTATCATTGTAAGTGGCAGAGGTTTGAAGTTCTGAAATATTGCTACACTACAACTGAAAGGTATGACTAAAGTTAGTCTAACATGCAGGGGTAGAAATTCACAGAATATATAAAAGTTTTACTAAAAGACAGGTTTGTAGCTGTCCGCATAAAATGTAAAAATGGATGCTTATTTATATTTATACTAGGTAGACCAAATATGTTGCCAAAACATTTTATATATATCTACACACATTCAAAGCACCTTCATAATGACCTTGTATGGCTTGTTCCAGTTTATTAGCTTTTTTAAACGTCTGTTTAGTTACATCTACATAGAGATGACTTTTTAAAAACTTGCAACTGCTATGTAACTGTAAGAACTGGAAACGTAGAAAGTGCAAGTTGCATGGTATTTGAATTAGAAATGTAATGACTCTCTTAAGTTCAAAAAAAGACCACAGAAACCTACCTCTTTGCAATCCCCAAATTCCTTTGTATGAAGAACACAATTAACCTTTACGGGCCTTTGACTGACTCTCGCTGCCTTTCAATAAATGACAAAGGATGGTGAAATTAAACCAGCAACACACTTTTCCATATTCCTCCAGAGATCATACAACTTTCAGACCCCCTTAAAACTGAGAATTTCTCCCTGAGCCTCCCTCGCCCGACTCCAAGCCAGCGGGTGCAGTCCTTGCTCAGATTTCAGCTTTCTGTTCGCATGATGATCCGACAAACTCCTCCAGCACTCCACCCTCCCAGCACCCGGGCGCTGCACGGAGTTAATTTTAACCCGGCGGCTGGGGTTCGCCTGCGAGCCGCAGATCCTCCCTCGCAGAACAATTGCGCGTTGAGCAGCGCCAGCGCCGCGCTGGGCTCGCCTCCCAGCCCCGCCGCGCAGCCCTCACAGGGAAAACAAAACCTCGCCTCGGATAATGGCTTTACTGTGCTTACGAAGGAAAAAAAAAAAAAAAAGGAAAAAAAGGCATTTGATCATTTTCAGCTACTTGAAATTCAAAACACCCTCAAGCATGGCACATCGCGTGTCTAAAATCCCTAAGTTTTGAACTTGAGGAGAAAAACCGCTGTGGCAAGTTTCGCCCCGCGCCGTCAGTGTACCGCGCCCCGACCCTCGGGGGCAGACAAGGTACCACACCACCACAGCCGCTTCCCGCAGGTGAGACCGGAGACACAGACAAGCCCCGGCAGGCGGGCGAGTCTGCCCCGCCGCCAGCCCGGGGAACCAGCCCCGTTACTCACACCGAGCCCCCCGTCCCACCCCACCCGCGCTGCCGGCCCCGGCCCGCCTGCTTCACCGCTTCGGGGCTGCGCGAAGTTTCCAGCCGAGGACAGCGACTGGGTGGCTGAGCCCGGAGCAGCGCTGCCCCCGCGGTGATCAACAGGCGCCCGGACCTCCCTCCCCGCGGCCGCTCGCCCCTCAGGACCCGCGGGGAACGGGTGGCTGCCGCCGGCGCCGAGGGGACCATGAGAGAACAGTGAGGAGCCCGCGCCAGCGCCTCAGGGCCCCGCCGCGCGCGCAAGCTGCCGCCCCTCAGAGCGCAGCGCCGCGTACCTGTGAGGCGCTGAGCCCGTCCCGCCGCCTCGCCTCGCCTCGCCGCCACACGGCCACCGCTCCGGCCCGCTCCCGCCTCAGCCGCCGAGAAAGTTTCCTGACGTCAGCGCGGGGGGGGGGAGAAGCCCGCCTTGCCTGCCTGCCGGGCTCGCTACCCACGGGGACGGGCCGCCGCTACTCCCGGGCTCCCCCTGCCTCCCTCTGACGGCCGGGAGGGAAAGAAGCGGGAGGCGGTACCGCCGGCACCGGCGCCCCGCGGCGCTCGGCAGGGGGAGCCGTGGCGGCCGTGCGCGAGGAGCGGTTGGCGGTAAGAGGGTGCGCGCGCCCCCGCCTCGCGGAGCTGGGGCGCGAGGTGGCCGGTGCCACAGGCGTTCCGGAGCGCGCAGCTATGAAGGCACAGAGCGGCACTCGGTGACACCACCGCTGGCTGCAGCGGCTGGCCCCGACCTGGCTCCCGGAGCTGTTCCCGGCCGGGAAGTAAGTCAGGAGCAGGACGCTGAGGGGCAGGAGGCGCCGGGACCCCAGCCCGGGCCAGGCCAGCGCTGGTTGAGGCTCCCTTCCCCTCAAGGACTGGGGACAGGGAGGGAGCGCGAGCGCCCCTCGGCTGAAGGCCCACGGCGGGGGGCTCCTGTCAGGACAAAGGGAGGCTGGCAATCGCCTGCAAGCAGAGGGAAACAGGCCCTCGGGGCAGTGTGAAAGATTAGAATATGCACACCTCACCTAGCATCATAGATTATTTTAATTAAACTCTGCCGTCAAGAAAGTCTGGTGGAGCAAAGAATAGGAGAAAAAAAATCGTGAAGAGTAAACAGTAGTTGAGAAGGTGGAGAAGCAAATTAGTTAACAGAGACACTTCCCCAAGTCTAGGGAAAGTCTGCAATGAAGAACATAAGTCTTGTGGTAGGGTACTGATAGGTAACATCATTCTAACTTTGAAGATACTGTCTGGGACATACAATCCCAATTAAAAGGTGTTTTAGAAACACCAGAACAGGGCAGACCGATTTATTTTTCTGACAGTCATGGGAAATGAAAGTTAGGAACAATATAAACAAATTGCTACCAAGAACCTTGGTTCCAGTAGTTGCTCTGAAATAAAAACACATTTAGTCTATCACAGGTTTGATTGTTATTTGTGTTAAGCAATTAGACTGTGGTTGTCTCTTATTCATGTGTGAGTGGTTTCTTAAGCAACAACGCAGTTCATATAGTGCTTGCTTAAGCAAAACTACAGTTCATTTCCATGTCAGAAAGCATCTTATGCACTTGACATTTCATAACATAAATCCAAAGCTGGCCTTTGCTAGAGGTAGTAAACAAGTACTCAAAATTGTTCAGTCTGTGTACTGTTTTTATTTTGATGAGCTGCATTCTGGTTGCAAGATCGAGTCTCAAAGTTTGATTTATCTATTAAAATATATATTTATTTGTGAAGTTATGGACTCCCTTACATGTTTTATGTTTCCCAAAACTAAACCTCACTAGAATGTTACTAAAGCTCTAATAAAGGTTGGTAGCTTAGTCACAGCAGCAAAACAGAGCACATGCTAGACAAACAGAAAACATTTTGGCTATTGAAATACATGTTTCCTTCAGTTTTTCAAAGGTGATTCAGAAAGCAAGTGAAATTCAGGGCACTTTAAAACTCTTTTACAATACCCTAGCAGATTCCTCATCAGAGAAAGTTTAAAATAAAATATGATGTATTTTTTTTTTTACTTAAGAACACCTTAGAGAAGTGTTTTTCTGAGGTACATTTGATGAAGTCAAGGTAAATTCTGTCCAAAAACAAGTTGTACCATTTTAAATGCAATAAAAATGTAAGTATAGAATATATTACTGCAGGAAAGGACATTTTCCAAAATCCCTTCTGCATACATTTTTTTCTTAAAAAAGATAATACAAGAAAAAAATACACAGTACATAAGAAGCTTCGTATGTCTGAGATATATTGACATACTCTCTATTGCAATACTTAAAAGGAATGTAGAGCAAACATCTTTTCAACTTAAATTTAATGCATGTTATTTGAAGGGAGCAGGAAAGTGATTTTTCTTCTACTGTCATTTCTTTCCATTAACATTGCAACGAGAAGGATAGAACGAGAACAATGTTTGAGAAGAAAAGTAGAGCAAAAATAAACAAATTGTAGCATTAGTACCTCTTCATCTGGATTGTTAGTTGGGGTGATTCGGGAAGAGACTAGGAACAAAAAGAATGAAACAGTAGCTTCCTCTGTAGTCTAGGTCCCCCAAAACCTGAAGTGGGCAAAGTCAGGTGGTTCCTGGAGCTATCATTCTTGAGTGTTGTGGAGAAGTTGGGCAAAGAACCAGGCACAGAAGAAAGAAAAAGAGCATACTCAAGAGAACAAAATCACGTTCATAAACACGTGCTTGCACCTTGGCTGCTTGCATGAATGGATTGGTTTTATTGTTCTCATGAGGTTGTAAATGTCAGTCGTGTAAACAGATGGTGAAGACTGAGTGGAGATAGAGGATGAGCAAAAGCCATTGAATCACTATTCATTTAGATCTGGAGCTATGCCAAGATCAAAGAGTAAATATTAATCACTTGGATTTATTTACCATAAAAGAGTTACTAGAAGGAACAAAGATCAAAGGACTGCACCAATTACAAAACCTGACAAGTTTCACCTCCCTACTGAGCAGTCTCACATAGACCAAAAGCTACCTAGCATTGCTCTGCAAGGGTGTTAAATAAATAAACCAAAGCCACCTCCATTCAGTCTTTGCTATGAAGAAACACTGCCAGGGAAAATTTCGCTCCTGATCTCATGTTTAACTTGCAGGCCTTTTAATATTGTCACAGTGATATAATGTACATCTCCATGTTAAATTTTCCTTACTTTGCCAGAGAACTGTAAATTGCCACATTGTAAACAAAAATCATATCCCCCACAGTGATCTTTATGATCTTAGGAGGGTGTTAAAAAAAAAAAAAAAAGAACAAACACACATACCACACACCTCAGCATTTCAATCAAAGCAAAGACATTATTAGCAGTAGGATCCATTTCCATATCAGAGCTGGCAAAGGCCAAGGGGGCCTGAGTACCCAGACAACTGGCTGCCTAATCTATAAACTTAACCAACCAGGTGGCAGGGTAACTGTAACTAACCTTCTGTACAGGGTCAGTACAGAGCAGATGTTGGTCTCTTGAAGGCAACTGTGTAACAAACATCACATTACCCAAATTTTCACTTTTGTTTGACAGTTGACCAAAAACTCTGAGATTTACTGAGAGCACATGACAGAGGCTTACATACATTAGAAGATCTGATAGGGAGCAGGTTGGGAGAGAAGGAAGATCAGGAAAAAAAGGTACCTTTTCTAGCTTGATTAACTGGGAATGCAATCATGTTTCAAGGATGTGAAGGGTTATTGACTGAAAAAAATCTCTATTTCTTTTGTTCCTCTTATGTTCCCATTTCTGAAAGGATTTTTGCTGGATATTTGATAACTTCTTCCTCATTATTTTGTCATTGAGGTTTTTTATCATCACTGTAGAAATTTGAGTGCAGAAAGGACTATTATATTACTTTGATTCAGTAGGTGTCATAGGCTACTCAATTTTATCCAGGTATCTTAATTATTGACTTGTTAAAAACTCCCCTCAGGACCTGAGGAAAATAGTGTCAGAGTAGTGAGGAAAAAAAGGTTGACACTGCTCATGTGTAGGCAGAGGTGACCATTTACTGTTGATCATTGTAAACCTGAGCATGAGATCAGTATCAACTAGCAGTGTTCTGAAGAGGAAGGTCCTCTATGCCATGCCTCAGAATTTGCATCCCAAAGGGGTTCAGTCTCTGTATCCCTGAAATTTTTTGGAAGTATGTAACATTAAAGGTATTGCAGCCACCATTACAAAGTATTTCCAAAATAGAAAAGCAATTTCTCATGCAGAACTTCTTACAGACTAGTGCTGATTGTACACCTCACATCTACAAAGCCAAGAGGAAAAGACTTTGGGCACTCGATCCTAAAGTTTTGAGAAAAAGTAGCAGCAATAGAGAATTTTTATTAAAAACAAAAAGTTAATATGTAGTATTCTTTGCATAGAACAAGAGTGCAAAATACTTAGTAGCATCACTTTTTTTCTGAGCCAGTTATACCTTAAGGTGTGGCAGAATGTCAGCTTGTGAAATTATTTAAAATAGGACAAGTTGCTTATTTTGTGACAAAAAACTAGAATAAGACAGCTTAAAAACTAACTGTGCCATTAGTTTAAGGCAGAAAGAATAAAAGCAGCCATTACTCTATCATCTATACTAGAGACATCAGTTTTTAAAACTGTCTCATATTTTAAAATGATGCACCAGAAATGTAATCAAGGGTACCTAAACAGAGGTAAAATTTCAAGTCAGCTCTCACTGAACTCAGTGTGTTTTTAATAGGATTTTTCCTGTGGATTTCAGAGTAATTATATTAATAAACCACTTATACAAGAATAATCTCTCTAAATTTAAAAAAAAAACCTTTTCTTTTAGGGCTTCTCTTATATGAAATGTAAGGAAGGAGACTGAGCTCTGGAAGAATCTCTAGTCCCTTGACATAAACACTACAGCATCTGTCAGCAGGTAAACTGGAAACTAAAGTCTTCAAAGCTATTTAGGAAAATAGCCTAGGCAAGGCCTCACAAAAACCAAGAATTATTTGAGGCCTTTAATTAAGGCCAAATCAATATTTTATACACGTCATAACCCAGACTTTATTTGATTTTGCTTCTTTTCCATATATAATATTTCATTCTACTTTATAGAGGATGCAGAAGATAGAATGTAGATGCATGTACAGTTAAGGATGAGTCATTTAGATATTCTACAAGACATGATTTATATCTCTAAGACAATACAAGTGATGTATATGTTTAATATGCATGTTTAAACCCCTTGGATTATTTTCCACCTATAGTATAAAACTGAAAAGTTACAAAAGAGAAGAAATTTTCTACTACTGGTAAAAGGCTAGAGGAAGGATATGAAAGCTGAAGACAGCACAGGGTTAATGTTGAAACATAGAACCTAATACTGAAAAAGAAAAAAAAACATGGCATATAATAGGTATTTGTGGTCTGTAGGAAAGGGAGTAAATATCCAATTACAACCACACTGTAGCTGAAATCTGGAGTGTAATTAATTATCTGCATTATTTGTATTCTGCAGAAATTAACTCTTCCCTTGTAGTCAGCTATACCATAATTTTTAAAACCACTTGTTTCCATTAGGGATTGTTAATACTACTGAAATTGTCACACATTTCTTGCTTACTCATTTTTCATAGAAATAATGTTTTTTACCAAAGTTCAACACTAAATATTTTTATAGACACCCTCTGTCCTGGAATATACATGTCTGGAAAGCAAAAAGTGCCATTAATTTCTTCCAGTGGCCATTCCATCTAAGACTAAGAATCCTCAGTAAATTCCAGACAATGTATTTGTCTTTTTAGGTAAAAGAACAGGAGTAAACATGAGTTCAGAGTTTGGGATTTATGGTTGGCAGATTCTGGTGCTGACTTTTCTAGAGCTGGCATAAACAGGTACCTTCAGGGAAGGAGAACAGAACACAACCTTGGAAATGAAAACAACCCCCTCAATTAGCATCTGTAAATAGATAATTGGAATAGACTTGTTCAGATACTTGAATTAACATCCATGTTTTCCTTAAGCTTCTTAGGTACTCTTCTTGAATCACAGGAGTGAGAAATGAACTCTAGAATATTTCTTAGTTGACAACTGATACCATGATTTATGAACACATTTGTAAGTCTTAAATGCTTTCACTGGACACAAGTTCACACATTTCCATAGCTACCAGACCATAAGGCTTTTTTGTTGTTCTCTGCCAAACATTTAAAACTCAAACCTTTTTTGTTTTCTTGGTAGATAACTCACAATTACTACTGGATTTGTCCTTTCATAGTAAGCCTTTTTTATGCTTTAGGAAGAAACACAGCTCAGCCGGTAGAAAGCTTGTAAATGTACTTTGATATTGCAGGTAAAATTCAGTTCCTGTCTCTTAGGCAATAATGCATTATATGAAGTAACAGGTGCAGGGAACCTGTACAATCTGGAGAACATGGAAACACATCTTAAAATCCACCTATGACTAATACCATACTGAACTCTCTCAAGTAAATATACTGTCTGTCTTGGAATTATAACTCTTACAAAACAAAACTGTGGTCTTTCATGTCATGCCTTCATCAATCCCACAGATCTTCCTTTAGTTATGGACAATGCAATCTCTTGGTCAGTGCTGTCCATCTGCCTCAGGCTGATGTTAAAACTGGCTTCCCCTTACTGGATGCAGTTAGCATTGCCGTTCTGTTCATGGCAATGATGTTCAGATACTTCTCATGATAACAAAAAAGGATAAATTAAACAAATAACCATTTCCCAGAGTTTGGACCATATGTGGCACTCTCTCTGAAATAACTATTGCTTAAAACTAAGCTGAAACTGGCCAGGCAGAAAGCCCAGCTGAGCTTTCAAAACAAGTACTATAGAGTGTGCATTTTAAGTTTATATACTATTATGTGGAGCACAATACATTACCTGAAAGTTCAGAAATTGTGATTGATGAAGCAGCATTTTAATACTGCAATAAAAACCTCATTCAAGATGAATCCTAACTCTATCCAGAACTCCTACATCCCCCCTAGTGACTATTTAACATTTAGCACATTGTTCTAATCTGTGATGGCTGTATTATATTACTCTCAAAAAAGTCTGGTGCTTATCTATCAAATAACAGCAAATAGTTCACAGAACTACATTAATGCAACATGTTGCTGGCCAAAATACAGCAGTATATTATGGCCATACTAAAGACAAGCGGTATTTGCTTTTCTGGGTGCTGGACTTTGTAGCCTCCCTTGGTAAGGGCATGAAGGGAGAAGGTTTGTCTTGGTTTAACTTCAGTTTTGATAATGACATTAGTAATGATTAATCAGTCATTAGCCTTCTGTAATAAAGTATTTCTCCAACTACCTGTTTTCTTGCTAGTTAATCCCTAGCAAGTGAATTTATTTTTGTATGCTAATACTTCCTGATATTAGGTCACAAATTGATCCTTACAGCTGGGTAGCAAACACACACTATCACACTCCCACACACATGGGTAGAGTGAATTTCTGGTATTCATTGCTTATTTTGATACCTGCCTCTGGATAGGCCACCCTATCTGTCAATAAATGAGAAAGTGTTCCAAGCCAGGTTGGATGGGGCTTTGAGCAACCTGCTCTAATGGAAGGTGTCCCTGCCCATGGCAGGGGGGGTAGGACTCAATCTTTAAGGTCCCTTTCAACCCAAACCGTTCTATGATCATATTTGTTCTACCAGACAAAAGATGGTCTCAATTACAAAACTAATTACTAAAGAAAACATCAAAACAATAAAATGCCCATCTGCTATCCATCTAATTTCCTGCCTGTCACTTGACTTAAGGCATGTCTTGGCTATGGAAACAAAACAATTCAGCACTATGTTTCCCTTCCTTCATTCCTCACGTAATAATCAGGATCACCTTCAAAATTACTGTAAGACAAAGAGAAACTACAACTCATGTAGAGTTAAGATGGTGACAAGACTCCAAATACAATTTTTTAATAAGAATTGCGCATACTCTGTCAATTGTGCATACTTCTTAGCAATCTCAGTCACTATCAAGTTTTCCTAGAGACCATACATGAAATACACAAAGATGACCAAGACTTAGCATCTAAAATTTTTCTAAATTGCCTTTTTCCTACTTTAATATTGTCTTCCCATTTCCCAAAAGAAATGCCAAATTGTTTTCCCTAATGTATTTGTTGTTTACTTGAACAGAGTTTGTTCTACTGACTTTTCATTCTCTTTCTGGATTAAAACTCTCCCACTTTCTACTTCACACTCACTGCTGTGTGTTTTCTCCCATAATTTTTGGATGGGATGTAGTAGTTGTATGGCTTCAGGTGCATCTCTGCTTTCATCCTCACTCCAATGGTTCAGGTTTCAGGAGTGAACATGCCAGGGGTGTCTCCAACAATGGATAAGGTTGCAAAATGAGACCACAGTCCTAAAGACATTTTTATTTACTGCTGAATCTTTGCTAATTTCTCTGAAGCTAGTCTAACTACTAAATAAGGAAGTGGGAGCAAATACATTCTCCTATTTCCAACAGTCTACAAATAACCTTATATATTGCTATTGCCACATCTTACATGAATCAACATGTCGTTGTGTCATAACCTGGACATGCTTTATTCATAGCAATCCTCCTGAAGCCAAACATGTTGCTACATGAGCTTTTTTGCTCTAATTGCCCATTTTACCTTTCAGAAGATGAAGACATTTCAGAGCCTTTCAGCTTTTGACATTAGCATGGCAAAGCTTTTGGTAGTCAGGAAACACTGATGTACCAATATGGCAAGCAATTTTACATTAGTATATGGCCTATGCTAAGAATACATAGCAATAATGCCCCTGGAAAAACCTACCATCCCACTGCAATCTCTTCTTTAGCTTAATGAAGATAAATGATGTCTGTTAGGGCAATACAATCATTCACCAATGTCAGCAGATAAAATTAACTTCTGTAGAAGTGTATTTTTTTAAATACTTGCACCTAGAGTATTTTTCTCTAAAAATTTTTTTCTCTGCTTCTAAATTTGTTTGGGATTCCCACCCCACCATCTTATGCTTGCATAACACAACACAATCCAACTTCTAAGCATTCAATGTTGCAGAGAGTTATTCTTTGTGTGAGGATTATAGCACCAGTCTCATGCATGGTCAGATGACAAGAGGCAGTAGAGACAAAGATAGCTGTCACTCAGTACCTATTTATTCAAAGTCGAGCTGCATATCCCCACTTCTTAATTTGCTGTAGAAGACTAGCACATGCTCAACATCATGCCCAAATTAAACCAGGAGAGAGATGGGTTGCAGCTTTTGCTGTACAAGTGTCACAGTGGAAGACCTGAAGTTAAACTTGTCAGCTCACTTCTTCAGTTTTACAAGTATCATAGTTTTGTCAAAATTTGTCAAAAATCAAATTCCTGTTGATGTGCAGCCTCAAGTAGCTTTCGGACAGTCAGACCTCCTTGTGTTCTCTGCTCATGCAAAACACTGATGAACACTACCAGTTCTCATTTTCTATATGTCTGAAGGACAAAAGATGGAGGCCTCTTTTTATTTAAGCTACAACAGAAGAGAACTACAACTTCTTGACAACCAACATACCAAGAAGTAAACATACAGCACAGATTAAACATATTGCTACAAGATGAATGTCAGCTTCATGGTTACAGCAAACATCTAATGTATATAGCTCATTAGCTGGAAGTTTCATACACTCGGGATTAGTTATAGTAAATAATGCTGCAATGAATACCACATGGATATTTTTTGCTGTATTAATGTGACAACTGAAAGGAAATGAAATAATGTGCAACTCCCTCAGTAAAGGTTGCTTAGCTGTAATTTAAGTTACATACAAAGGGTCAAAGAAAATTACGTGATTCCTATGATAATTTATGATTGCAAAAACATTAAATTATTACAGCCCTTCACCCTTAAACACTTGCTCCCTCATCTTGAATTATGCTGAGCTGTTTGCATGGCCTCTTCACAAAATTTTGTGTTGAAGAGAAAAACCTAGAAATATAGGGTTCATTTTTGATTTTTCACTTATCTGTTTGAGAGCAGGGTTTTAAAAGTGACTGATTAGGACAACTAAAGAGAACAAACTGCAGCTGGGAGAGACTGAGGGAGAGGCAAAAAAATTAACTAAGACTGCAGGAGCTGCTTAAATCAGAAATTGTAGGGTGGAATCATATTGTAGAATATTTACCTCTTCCACAAAAAGGAGATTACTCCAGTTTTGGCATTATCTTTGGTCTAACTGATACCACCCTTTGGTCAACAGATGCCTAAGGAATGCAAGATTGGCTTCACTACATGAACGCAAATGAACAATTTTCTTAGCGTTAGCTTCAATGTTAATGATGTAAGTTGTTCTATTCAAACAAGTGGGACTTAAAAGATTATTTTTAGATTTAGAACTATAAATTAAGGTATAAAGAGCTCACTTTCTAATAACTCCTGCCTTTGTTCTTTTCAGCCAAAAATCTCTCCTAATCATTAATATAACACTTTGGATGATTTAATTAGATTCTATCTACTTATAATTACTGTTTCTCATTGTATGGTCCTAATTAGTTATGTTTATTTTAGAGAACTCACAACAGATAAGTTTTACTTTTAAAGCAAATTAACATACCTTAGAAACATCTAAAAAAATCCAGTATGCATGTGCCATTATTTCAAAATAATTATTCAGCATCTTGCAAGAAATAAATTTCCAAAGAAAAGTTTGGGACTGAAGCCTTGAACTCGTTTCTCAGATCAAATGCATATCAACAGAATTGCAAGCATTTTAGGTACATAATTTTACAGTTCTGTAGAAACAACAGCACAAGTTAATTCCTGAGTTAATCAGGTTAATTAACTCCTGTAGGTATTTGAAAATTGATTACTTTGTGTTTAAAAACCCCAAAGACATGAAGAACAAAACTCTGCAAAATACATTGAGATTTAGGGAACCAATAAGTAAAAAGTAAAAAAAATTAAAATCCTTGCTCTTGGTGAAACAGGAACAGAAAGTAAATCAATATCCTTTTCTTTCAGCCACTTGTTGCTGTGTTTGGTTGCACTCTTGTAGTCTGAAATCTATGCTGTATAACAAGACATGCCTTTATTCACAGTTGATGAGGATAAAAATGAAAGCAAAGAGGCTAAACCAATACAGCCAACAATAAATGGAGTCTCCACAAGCTTAGAGTGGATAGATAAGAATTCTTATGGAAGTATGTATATGAAAAACAGATAATAGAGAAGACTCTGAAATAAGTAAACTGGTAGGAAAAGGAAGAGAAAATAATGACAACTGGGGTAACATGACCCAAAGAAGGGAGGAGACAATGAAACCAACTGTATTTACAAGCTGGGTTATATACTTTACTTATGGTTTATGCATTGACTGTTTACTGTTAGAGTTTAGTAGATCTCAACTTCAGCAGCAAAATGAACTGATGTTTCTCTCCTCAACAATCATTAATCCATCTCATTAAAAAAAAAATCTATTTCAAATGAGAACATTAACCTACCACAGGTAAGCGACATAACTGTTCTTGATAGTTTTCCTTGTACTAACCTGCTTTTTCTGCTGTACCCAAGCATAGTTGGTTAGCGTTATTATTGTAAGGTGGGTTCTGGAATCAGATGCTGAAAAGACCGAAAAGACGACTTATGATGTACCCTGCTATTTAATTGTTTCCCAGAGTTGTTCTTCATACTTTATCTCATCTGAGTTTTTGAAATTGTGACCTTACAAATAACAAAAAAGGAGAGCAAAAGAGAAGAAACATTATGGGTTAGTATGATTTTCACAATAAAAAAATTGTACTGTATGTGTAAAGCTAAAACTATGTACTTTTATACAAGAGCTTTTTATCAGCATGCATCACATATCACTGCATGTCACTTGATCATGGTTCTTGCTATGCTACACAATAGCAAAGAACATTCAATTGTTAAAACTTTATGCATTAAATAAATGCATTCATAAAGGCATAGTTATTTTTGCCATCTTATTACAGTTTCATTGTTTTCAAGACATCTTCAGGGTCAATACAATTAGGAGTGTTCTTTTGCAAATTTATTAATGAGGAAGGATGGTTGATTAATGTCTCCTTACTGAAATCAACACCAGCTGGATTTTATGTCCCAGTCAACGCATAAAGACTGTGTGTTCAGCATGCAAGCAGCAGAACAGAGAGGTTCTGTTGCCTGTTTATTTTTCTTATATGGCAAAGAGAAAAAAGCATTATAAAATAGGGAAAAAGGGAACATGAGAAACAGCATGGCTTTAAAGATTCAAGTTTGAAGAAAGTTAATATCAATAGCAGTCAAAAATACTGCTTAGGCCCAAAAGAAACTTCACATTTAACTGAAGTATAGCAAAACAAAGTGCACAGAATCAAAAGTTTAAACAGCCGTTTTCAGAAAGAGAGGATTTACTTTGTAAAAATATTTTTGTTCCAAAAAAAGTAAGAATTTGAGAATAAAGGCAGCCAGAATTGCAAGTCAGCAGTATAAGTGAAAGGCACTTTGATGTTCTTGGTAAGGAAACATTAATAAAAACATATAGAAAGAAGGAGGTGGCCTGTATCGATCCCCATGGATGGATAAGACCTTTTAAAACTAGTTTGTTATATGAGTCTTCCAGCCAGTTCTACTGAGGATCATCTGATATGAATAGAAGTGGGAACATTCTGCTAAAAAGCACAAAAATCTTAAACTGTTAGAAACATGAGTCTGAAAAAATATCTATTCCCTCAATCTGTCATTCAGATCAGTGTTCAACTATAAGGGTAGCAGAGGAAGCAAGAGAAGAATCCTTAGGACAATAAAATATGACCATAGTGAGGAGTGAAGGTCTTTGGATCTTCAGTTGAATGTATTTAAAGTACTACAAATTAGATAAGGATATGGTAGAAATATCAGGCAATTCTCTCTGAATATGTGGATGACTGCCCAAATGCAAGTTGCTCTGTACGTTTTTGCATTTGCTTTAGGATTAGGACTAAAAAAGTCCAGCAACGTACCTAATAATTTAAAAAGCAGAGCATTTGTGGAATAAAATTAAAAATTGTTACCTTTTTATAAAACCTGATGATCAATATATGCTAATAGAAAAGGTTTTCTTTGCATTTAAAAAATAATCAAGTAAACAGCGATCAGAAAAATTGTGTGCATTATTCACAGTTCAAGTATTGCAAGATTACATTAACACAAAAGGACTTTGTCCCTCAATTTTGTTGGCAGCAGCACTGAATTCCAAAATTAATATTTTTTGGAGCACTGATTGAATTTTATTCCTCATTCCAGATGTGTTTGCAGACTGAAAACAAAACAACCCTCTCCCTCTCAGTACTATGTAAGGTAAAGAATATAAACCACACTATTTAGAAAACCTTTAAAAGCTGATTAAAAATTAACTTGAATAAACAACAATCAGAAAGTTTGTGTGGACTATTTGCATACAGATTCAACCATTTTCTATTAAAGCAAATTCTCTGTGAAAAAGAAAATCTAAAGAAATATTAATACAACATTTGTACAACTCATCTGATAATTTAGTTATATTCCATAACTAAAGATTCTGTAACTTTAAAACACACCTTTCTTTTTACATGATTATTTTTGAGTGTCCTGACTATCAAGACAGGTACAATAGGCTGCTTTTCCTATGTTACAGAATGGAAAGCAGGTAAAAAGCTGCCTTAAGAGAGGCCCTAGGGAAAAAATGCCTGCAGAAAAAGGTCTCTCCTCTCCAGCTTGCCAACAGGAAGAAGTCAGTGCATTTAATGATATTAGAATCTACTACTTCAGAGTGCAAAACATCTTAAAATACATCAGGAGGTCCAAAGCACATATGAGGTCATGGCCCTTTTCATTACATGGTTGCAGAATAGACTGGATATCCCTTGAAAGCCAGCTGCACCATGTATAAACCCTAATTTGAATGATACTTCCACCACTGTGAAACTGATTAAAGCCACACTTAACTTCAGAGACATGTGCTGTAAATTTGCATACAAATTGCATTCACCATTATGCATTTCTTAAAGTATGTCTTCCTATTTTCTCTAAATGTCATGCAAATAAAAGGCTATGTGTCAATTTTAGACCATCATTGCACAGGCTATAAAATACATATATTAATATTTTATCATTTGAATTATTTGCTTCCTAGTGTCCTAGTCTTAAAATTGATCATTTTTTCCACTGCTCAAATTATGTTGCAGTATTAGCACAATTTCCAGAGATCAAGAAATAGGGAAAGGAAGAAGAAGTTTACGAATTCCAATATACACTGAAAAGATTAAATATATTTCTGAAATGCCAGATTGTAGTCTATCTTTACAATGCAAAAAGTGTCCCACATTAATCTTCCTGTGATGATGCCCAGCTAGTGTGATAATTTCTAAAAATTTCTTAGATGAATAACTGTCCTTCAAACAAGTGAACTCCGAAGAGTTTAAGTCCTATTGCAAGTCACTTCCAAAATGCACACAGCAAATGTTATTAAGTAAAAATAATCTTACATGAACTTATCAAGCCTATGTAGGTCATTATTCACTGGCAGTTGTTATAGCACTTCTGCTTCTACTATAGGAAGTCCTCAGAGAAACTAAGTACAGTAAAGTGCAAGTGAATTCTCAAGAACCAGTTCAGCAGGATGATGGGGGCAGGTTTACAAAGACAGAAGATAAGCAGATCTGATTATCTGCTCAGTGAGCCTGTCTGTAGATATACTTCACAGCCTTTTCTGACTTGCTTGATAAACCTGTACCAGGGGAGGTTCATATTCTGTATCATGTTGGCAATCTACTGAAAGCCTGAAGAACAGCAGTTGCTCCAGATAATCGCTTGCTTTCTGTCTATGCAAGAGAACTGAAGCAAGCAGTCTACACTGTCACAAAAGTGAAAATCCTGCACACAAAATGGCTGTCATTAACTTGATTAATAGATGGAAACAAAACTCATTCATCTGTTTACTCTAGGAGCTACCATCTCCCAACTGTTAATCAATCTGTATACAGGTTGTTTACCTGTCTCAGGATTGGTAGAATACTTTCATTACAAATTCCCAGCAGAGAGGCAGCAAGCCTTAAAGCTAATTACTAAGCTACTGTTGCAGCTTGCTGTGAATTAACCTCATTAGCCTCTCAAGGGTAGTCTTAGTAGGCACATGACACCAGAACAAGATTTCCTGTACCTCTCCTAAATTTCTCACCTCACATCCCATCTGATGATAGTAAAATAAAACCCATCAATCATACATAATACAACAATAAGTGACTGGTGTCTGGATAATGCAATTTTTCTACATCACCGAGTTCTTAATAGGAAAAAAACCCTTATTCTTCTGCCCACTTATACATTGGAGAAAAGACTGGATATGGTAGTTGAACATGTGGACTGTTTCTACTCATTTAGCAAAAAAGACAATTCGTCTATTGCTCTATCTTGTGTTGTCATGCAGTAATCTAAATTATGTTTGTTATTCATTGTTGGAACTGTTGCTTGTAATACTCCATCCTGCTGTTGCAAACAAGATTAGGACACAGTAAAATGCTTCTTTCCTCAGACATTGTGGACCTCTCCCTTTTGGAACAAGCATTAGACCTATTCAAACCTCTGTCCCGGTAGAAAGAGAAAGCCTATGCCCAATAGCAGAGGAAAAGAAAGCAAACAAGAAACCACCTCTACTTTAAAGGACATTGCTGGAAGAGAAAGCACAAAGTATTGACATTTCTTATTACATTCTAAGGAAAATATTCACACCTCTGTACCCTAATATTTCCTTGTAGTTTGGATTTTCTCCCATTGCTTGGCATATGTTATACTAGACTCCAAAAAGTAACAGTTTCTGTAGAGCAGATATGGAGTAACTCTGCTTCAGCACAAAACTGAACTAAATACAGACAATTCTTTCTGGGTATGAGCAGGATTCCTGCTCAGATTTCTGAAATTGGTTCTATATAATTTGAAAAAAAAATAGGTGGGATTATTTTTTTTAGGTTTTTAAATGAGTGATGTGAACTAGTTCGGAGAGATACCAAAATATTTTTTTCCTTAAACATGAAACAAACCCCATATTCCTCCCAGATCTCCAGGTTATTTTCTTGATAGCTGTAATTCCAAGCAAAAGCCCAGGGGAAAAATACTAGGGGAATTTGAGAAGATTGATCAAACTGCCATTGTCTTGCAGCTCCAAAAAGAATTGAGATTTTTAGAACATGAGAGTACATCAAGATACCCTGTAAACACCACCTAGACCTTTAGTATCTAATGGACTGGAGGGAAAGAAAAAAGTACAACTAACTATAGAGAAAAATGTATTTCCTAGGACAGATTTTTTTACAGAAATAGTCACTTTTCCTTTTGTCTCTTGAAAAAAACTCATACATATGATATGAAGAAGAGCAGCTGTCTTGGATAATTCTATGGAAGGAAATGATAGAATTTCAATAAGCCAAGAGATCTACTAGATACATCATAATGGATTCAGATATGTCTGAGTTCACTTTATCCAAATTTTGTCAGTCAATGAATTATGCTAGATTATCCAAAGTACAGATATTGTTAAATTGCATGTAGTCCTCCCAGGGCACTTTATTGCATGCCTTTTTTTTTTCAGTAGAAGAGAAAAGGGTGGAGAGGGTTTTTTTGCAAGTGGTATTGTCCTTCCTGAAGCAAAACTTTTGCTTGAAGAGCTTATAAAAAACACATGGTCAAGAAAGGTAGGTCAGGGGAAACATTTCTCATTTGACACCTTTCGTAAGCTCTTCCAAGGAAGCCTTCATACCCATTATAGTCAGTCCTGAAGGAAGAAAACAGACTGAACAGCAGAGTTGCTTGCAGGAGTATAACTGTATACTCCTATTAGGACACAGTTATCAGGTCCTCTAAGCCAGACAACTCTGTCAAAACATAATACTTTGTTGAAGGAAAGGTATTAATCACTGCTCCTGTGCCTCATTTAGTGTTTATGCTAGAGGAGCCTGATCTATGCTCTTTCCTTTTGTACATTAACAGCTACTCACATTTCTGCTTTGGTATAAGTTACATGTAGTTTAGATAAAATACTAGGTGACCAATGTAAGTCTTGAAACCTGTCATACCATACATATATCATACCATCTACTCAATGCATTTTCTTGTGTTGTCATTAAACTCACAGGTTTTCCTCTACCCGGGCTTTCTCCTATCTGTCTCCTCAGACATTTGTTTTAGTGAAGCTTATACCAGCTAAGAAATACTTCCAATTCATGTCAAATTTGGTTTGAGCTGGCCAAAGGTTCAAGTAAGAAGAAAAGGAGAAGGTAGAAAAACTGGAAAGGGTCAAAAGATGACAATTTCTTAGATAACTAGCCTAAAATATTTAATCCAACTGAAACAACAAACATTGTAACTCAATTCAGAATGTAAACCCTTTCACTTGCTTGTGAGAAAATTCTTTTCAAAACAGTATGAAAAATAAATTAGTAGTGGCATAGTTTTTTCCTGGAACAATTAAAACTTTCCTTGGGTCAAATCCTGACCCCAGCAGGATTAAGTGAACCACATACTGAGAAGTTAGATAGGAAATAAATATTGGAGACCTTCCTTTGCTTCATGACAGCCACCATTAATTGTACCCATTCCTACAAAGAAATTGTGACTCAACCAACCCCCTGTGATGCTCCTGGGTTTGCCTTAAAATAATAACAACTGCTGAAAAACTCTTCCTCAAATCCTTCCTAACCCAATCATCCTGCCCCAGCTATTATACCCTCCATCTTGTGCTGGGTAGTAAACAGTATTTATCCACTCACCAGTATTCCTCTTCCTCTGGGAGACTCTGAACTGTTCCCTCTTTTTTTCCTTTATAATTGCTAGAAGGCAGGATTTTTTCTCCCTATTTAATAAGAAGTGATATTACAGGGTACCATGCCCTCTACTTAATAACTTGGCTTTATGGCTGACTACCTGCTGTCATGGTGAAGAGACTATCAGTGCAGATTATTCCTCCTCCTTTAAGAATCCATATGATATACAACACTTGTTTTCTATTCTGAGCTATTCCCTATCATCAGCTCTGTTATCACTGGCAAACTTGTCAAACACTTGAACAAAGTTTTCATTAAGGCTGTGCATGCAGATACTTTCAAATTATCCCTAGAAACTTTAAGAAATGCAGAATATATTTCTATAGGAATTTATTTATAGTCCAGTAAATTAAATACCGTACAGTAGAAAGCAGTGATATTTTACTGTGATAAGTATCAGTGCAAGATACAGGATAAGGCCTAATTGGGTCTGACACTTCTGTTCACACAATGAGAAGAATCATATTCATTCTTTCCTGACAAATAAATACTTTGCATTTATTTTACATTAATCTGAGTATATTAGCCCCAGAATGAATTCTGTAAACCAAACTTTTTAGCTTAATTTGTCAAGCTGTGATTGCAACTTGTGAGAGTTTGTCATGGGCCAGGGTTTTTATTGCTTTAGAAAACTAGAAAATCTCCAAAGTTTAATTTTGTTACATATAGCCTATACTCAGAAATATAGGGGGTTGTTTAGCAATGGTGCTCTTATTCTGAAAATATTACAAGAGTTTTAGTTATAGAATATTGTACCATTCCAAATGTTGCAGAGATGAAAATAATATGCTAGGGAAACTTAAAAGACAGATTAACAGCAAGTACCTGCCCTCCTGGCCAGTGTGGATGGCAATCCTTTGTCCTCATACACTGCTAAACCACAGAGATTCTGACTGATGCCAAAAGAGAAGAAAGTGAACAGTCTTTCTGCTTCACGGTATAAGCTTACTATAACGAGCAGTAGGTGTTACAGAAGATATTCACATCAAACTTATTTCTTGTGAGCTCAAAATACCTTAAAAGAATTATTCATCAGTAACAATCAGAATGAGACAAATACTACAAAATCAAGGAAGTTGAAGTGGAAAGCTTCAGTCCTAAAGGTCCATAGACCTTGCATTCAGAAAGCAGGGTGATGTATGAAAACTCAATAAAAACATCTTGGGACTAGAACAACTTGTAAACTAGTTAAGCTTTGACTTTTTAATCTTTTATAGAAATGTTGTTCTTTAGACTTACAATAGAATATGCAAAAATTGTTTTCCTCAACTGAAGTTCAATTAATGGATATACTAACTTGAATAGGAATGAATACTGTTGGGAGAAAGACAAAACATAAGAAATGTAGAGCACAGTTTTTTTCCCCACAATGCAATGTGAAATGAAATGTTTTTCACACACCAAAAGTACATCCAGTTCACAAAGCACGGCCTGCTCTGCCCTCTGCTCCACCTGCATATACAGGTCTTACATGGAAACAAACACACAGATCACTTTCCCACTCTTGTTTTGTTCCTATCAAAGTGAAAATATATTTTTCCCTTCCTAAAATGTTACCACATTGTGTTTTCAAGTTTCTCATTAACAGACCATAGAATTCCCACAAAACTGGGAAAAAAAACTAGAATATTTGGAATAATTTCCTGCAATATCTTTACAATTTTAAATGCAAAATATTAACCACATAGCAGCTTCTCTAGATTTTGGTTGCAATTTTTTTAATAGCTTACTACAAGGTTGCATTACAAGTATGTTACAAGAGCACAATCCTTTTCTGCTTCAATTTGCTGTGTTGACTGCTGCAGGTCATTGCAAGACAGTCAAGTAATGCAAAAGAATTAAACTGTTTAATTTTTCTGTTTAAAATACCTTAACAAAACAGTTGTGGACATATTTACCTTGTTCTTTTGCCTTAATTTTGAGACCTTCAAAGGAACATACTCTACTCTTTGAAAGAAGGAAAATACTGCAAACAAAAGTGTTTAAATAGCATTCTGAATGATACATATATCACATAGAATGACATCACAAATTCAAGGAAATCCCAACAGAAAGCTTCAGATTCTTAAACCAATACAAATATTTCAGTAGGCTTCACACAAAGATAGTGATCATCTCCAGAGATCCCCAAACTACAAGTGAGTATTGCTGCATGTAAAATGTACCAGTACACAGAGATAATTTGGAAGACACATCTGTCCTGTATAAATAATTTCTTACTCTTCTGAGTTCAGTATAACATTAATGGCATTTTATCTCGTTACTTTTGTTGATATCAGATTAAATGGCCATCAGAAAAACAGATATTTATAACATATAGGACTGAGGTAACATTTCCTACACACCACAGCCTCAGACATGAAGGCCAGGCTTCAGATAGCTACACTCCTCCTCTTCTAAATTAAAAGCTTTATTTGTTTTAAAATATATGGGAAGTTACACATGCTTCTTTCTTGAAGAGTGTATTGCTTTGCTTTTGTTCCTTTTATTTGGTCAATTTTACATAACAGAGATTGAAGAACCACTAAATAAACCTGATTAGATTAAAAAAAATTATCAGAGATAAACAGGTAATTCAGTATTTAGAACCTCTCCTGACAAGGAATAAAAAGCAGGCCCCTTATGCATTTCTTATACAGAGTTGCTCCTTCTGTACCTGTCTTTATGCTTGCTAATACCTTATTGAGTTGAATTTATCTTATTTCAAAATATCAGGTTTTGGTCACTTTAGCCATACCTGTTGTTGGTACACAGGAAGCATGCTATGCTGGTCCAGACCATGCACTCCAGCAACCACCTGGCTGTGGGAAAGGTATGCTTCACACTGCGCTTCAGTCCAAGGCCTTGGATCATCCAGAGCTGGAGCCCTACTGGCACCGACCATAGTCCTCTCCCTGCCTGCACATGGGGCATCCATTGGAAGGAAGCCTGACTTGCTGGCGCACAGGTGGTTCAAGGATTTAACCTTTGTAACAGCAGCATCTGTAACTGAATTCAATTTGTCCAACCCTTTGAAAGGCATCTGACAAGATAATCTGCTATAACAACTGTACCAAGATCAAAAGGCTTTGACTATATTTCTGTGTAGCCTAGGCTAATTAACTTAAACAGAAAAACAATTAATAAACTATGGAAGACAGCCTAGAAATAAAAGTGTCAACAGCAACTTTTTTCTAGACATTGTCTTTACAGTGGAGCTCCTTGCTTCCAGACTGTTTTAATTGACTGAGCTACAGAACTCCAGCTAAATGCCCTTGGGTGGTTCCTCCTATAGTTCCCTAGTCTAACCACCCCCCCCCCCCCCCCCCTTTCAGCCTCTGCACCCTTCTTCCTCCAATCTGCCTCAGGGCCTCTCCCTTACCACACTACCCCTCCTGCTATTTACCCAAGGCTATATACCTGACATATAACTGAGAGCACACAACTATATCCATCCATCACAACAGCATAAAAACAACTGCTTAGGGACATCAGGTTCCTAGAGAAGAGAAGGGAGCTGGTGGAAGGGTATTGTTACTACTGTTAGCACTGCAGAAGTGTAATAACTTCTTGCTGATATAAGCTTTAGAAAGCAAATATGTGAGGTGTCATTTGTCAAAGAAATAGCAATCAAGTCCTAATCTACATTCATATTGTGACACCTGACTGAACTGAAAAAGGGTTAGTAGAATCCAGACAGAGATAGGTCTGATGGGGGCCTATGCAATTCCTGAACTCCCTGGTGCAAAGAGGCTGCAGGGGAACTAGAAAGGTGCTGCAGGCTGAAGGTAGAAAGATACAGACAGGGCTTTCAGAATGAGTCACCCCACAAAATGTCACATCAATAAAGCAGACTCTTTGTCAGTACTTACTGTATCAAGACAATTGAATTGTCACTTTGTCATAGTACCTTTACGCAGCCTTTAACCAGGCCTTTAAATAGCCTTTCAATTTTTGCATTTCTGAAAAGAGAAAAAGAAGGGTCCTATTAAGGCCTTAAAGGGAGAAGCAAAAAAGCTTGCAAGGGCAACTTTGCCAAACCAAAGCCAGAATCACAACAAAAGAAAACCTACATAAAAATTGATCTTGTTTTACTCTAACACACACTTTGAAAAAGTCACCATTCCCTATGACATGCTAACTTTAATGTGAAATCAATCTTTGAAAGTAGAGATACGACCATTAAAGCATCAGTTATTGTCTGATGCAGTATTTGACCAAAATGACCAATTTTGTATGTTTCCAATCAGAGAAGCTTCCTTCATGTACAATTAAAGGCATATTTAATCTGAGGCTCGGATTTCACAGGCAATAACTGGCAGCTTGTTGCAGTCTGTCCAAGTCTGTTTACATACAAAAAAGCAGTTTCCCTGCTCCACCTGTGAGGGAATGGGCATAACATCCTTTAAGGCTTAATAAAGAGAAAAGAAAAAGAAACAGTCTGATTTCTGATATGAAATGCACACAGATATATCTCGGAATACAAAGTTTTGGGGCAAAACAACCCACACTTGTCCTTCTGTTATAATTTAACACTCCAGAATCCTTGAAGTCTCTAGAATAGCACACTTTTTTCAGATAAATTGGCTTGATGAAATGGCTGTAGAAATCAAGATAGTAATAACGTATTTGAGGTCTGACCGGGGGCACTGAAATTGTTTTTCAGCTTTTTTTCTTTCCTCTGAGAGGCTGTTAAATAAGAATTACATTTATTAATGTTATCTTTCTTTATTGTAACCTATCCTTCAATGAATGTAAGCTTAATATAGATCAGATAAGACTACCTTAATACTATAAATAGCATAAGAAAGTCTTTAATATATTGCAAAGGAAACATTAGTATTGAGTCACAGACTGTTTCCTATCATGCCAGAAAAAGTTAGTTTAGTCCTTAGAAAGAGAGGAAAAACTGCTTTTTTTAATCTGCTTGCTTGCACACTCTCTTGTATCCAATAGCACACAACAAGCAGCTGAAAAACTTCACATGTATAACTTAAACTTTATAGCAACTATTGCTCTCTTTTCCTGATCTATAAGTTATTTTTCCAAGCTTTCTAGACTTTTTTTACTTCATTCCAGAAGTAGAAATTTCTACTCTTTCTGAAGAAAAGGTGCTGTTACCTCTGTTGTTACC
The DNA here is from genome assembly GCA_011057875.1 of Pterocles orientalis. NCBI lineage: Eukaryota > Metazoa > Chordata > Aves > Pterocliformes > Pteroclidae > Pterocles > Pterocles orientalis. The sequence goes on from WKFP01015431.1 coordinate 1,188,934, forward strand.
TCTGCACTTCATCTAGTGAAAGAAACCTGCTAAAAATAAACAACCATTACTTTTACCATATGGCTTCTAGAGCCTTTAGATATCAGGTCAATTAACACACACCCACATTCATTGAAAAAAATACTAAGGATAAAGCACTGTTTAAATATGAGGGAGCAGCAAAGCAAGGCTGTTCTTTCAGAGAACACAAACTGAAAGGAGCTGCCGCACAGGCCAGCAGCCTCACCAACATAACACATCCCTCAGCACCAGCAGGGGACAAACAACAGAGTGATCAGGCAAAAAAAAACAAGTCTTACCAACAGCCTGGTAGCTACTAGGCTCACCAGTCCCACAAGCCAGCCCCCCCAACACCACCTAACAGCCCCTCAGAAACAGAACTAAAGCAGGCCTCAGCCTGAGTTTATATGGTGTCCCTGTTCGGAGGAGGCCCCAGGTGAGGCTGTTCAGGGCAGTTAAGGCCTATTATGGCACTCGGGGCTTTGTCATTATTTACCAAAAACCGTTTTTCTTTAAGGTGCTGTATTTTTATTACACTGTGACATACTACTCTGCATGCGAGTATTTTGCTATGAATGATGCAGGTGGTGGTTGCCTTGGTTTGGTATGTAACACCCTGGCTCTTTGCAGAGTCGCTCATGGCTTTTCAGGTGTGCTTTGCATTGAAGTGGTGTGTTTTTTTCTAGAAGCTGTTTAATCATACAATCATTCTTTAGGTATATTTTGGGACATGTCTGAGATGCTTTATGATTATGAGTGTCACAGTATGTTCAGCATATCCGTGCATGTGTCTGTGGGTATGTGAATCAGAAAAGTACTTGTAAAAGTATCTTTTTAAATTTACTTCTGTAGTGGCTTGAACTCCAGTGACTTCTTCCACACAAAATGCTACAATAATTCTCACAAGAAAGGTCCTGTTGCTGACTGACATCATGCAAACATTGTAGCTGTTGAAATACACGGGCTCTAGAGTTTTCATGCATTTTGAAGAAATTAAGGTTGATGTTTTGGGTTTGAGTTTATTTTAAACAGAAGTTTAGCAATGTTCCTCTTTGAAAATCAGAGGGGAGTTTTGAAAACTGTTTCTATCCACACACTTTCTCCAGAGGAATTTGGTCTATTGGAAAAAATTGTTTCACTTCTGATGAGATCACAGCTATTATTGGAAAGTTGGCAGTTGATTATAACTAAAATAAACAAAAACATCTATTCCTAGTTCTTATAGTACTCTCAAAAAGTTACCAACAGATTATATATAATACCATGTATATGGTCTTCCAAATATCGTACCTAAATTGTTTTTGTAGCTAGAAAATCTCGTTAGAATATCTGTGTTTTTACTTAATAAATATACTCAACAGCTCTACTAGACAAACAGTACATGCTTTCCTCCCAATAGCTTTAAAGCCCATTTTAACATTGAATTAACAGAAATGCTGAAACAGCAATGACTAAGAGTTTTATGCTCTTGTGCCTCCAGAAGTAAAATCATATGGAGATCCCACCAGTTTTAAGGTTTAATTCCTAGCTAAGGTTCAGAAACAGATTGGACACAGGCTAAAAATGTGTGAACACATTAATCAGAGACAAGCACATGCAGAAAGTGTTTAGGCTATACCTAAGTAACAACATGACATGACGGTATGGTTTAGCTCTGGAATGCTTGTGCTGCCACCTGTGACCTGGCCAGCATCTACAACCACAGCTGTGACTAAAAAGCTTGAGCTGGACTGACAGCTAAAATACTTATCAGGTGATTTCCTGGATCCTTGGCAGAGCTATCCTAGAGTTGATACTCAATGCAGCGGGCCCTCCTGCAATATCTGAGTTTTTACTGATGATTAACTTTAGTGCCAATGTGCTCGCATGTGCTACAGTCACACTTCATTTGGCTGTGTAGAGACATTCCTTTAGAGGGATGTGCTACACTCTCAGAGGGGGAAGGAAAGACAGAGGTATTCCTGTTATGTTGATCAGAGATGGAACATTGTTAAAAACACTGAATCTGCCCAAAATGGTTTCTTCAATTTTGTCAAATCAGCTTTAAACCAAATTAAGCCCCGACTAACATAGTCTGATTTAGAAAGAATGGGGTGTGTGCGTAAACAGTCCACAGCTCTCTGTCACAAGCCCTGAAAACTCGTACCTAAGGTGATTTATGCAGGCCTAAATCTAATTGTGTTCTGAACAGACACAAAGACAGCATGGTTCCTCTCAAACTCAGCTTAAGCTACATAGTGCTTCCTTTGAGCAGCTCCAATTTCTCTGAAGAAAACTGGATTTATCAAATCCAGTGGGAAATATCAGTGCAGAAAGCGTAAAATGTGTCACCAGACATGACAAATCTCTGCCAGTTTATTCACAAAAGAGTTTGTTGAAATCCCTTGGAGAAAGCCTTGTAAAATGTACCTATGTTCCTACTAGCTAGAGAAAACCTAGTAATTGCTGTGATAAGCCAAACATAGTAAGAGTAGTTAGTGCCTTTGTTCAGGGAAGACATTATCCAGCTGTGTCAAAACATGCAGGTTAGCTAACCATTCTCAGCTTCAAGGAATCATGTCCCTTCAATTAACTAATTTTCAGGGCCCTGAGTGTACCAATAGGCCTTAATTGCCCAGATGAGCTTCTCCTGGGATCTCTACTCAGCACACTCTGCATACAGCTATTTAAGATCCATCTTCAGGGTTGTTCTGGTTTTTGTCTGGTGGAGGTATTTTTGCTGTGTGACCTCAGACTTGACCTAGCACTGATTTCATAATTGTTGGTCTAGTGATATCACAATGAAAGTTCCTGTATGCGTCTATGGGACTGTAGCTTTGTTGGTGAGGACACTATTCCTGCCTGCATTGTGGTTACTCTTGTTTCCTTGTTTGTCTTCTCTGTGGATCAGCTCTGTTTGTGCTTTTTTCTGATACTAATGTACCTGCATGTTCTCTGAAATCAGTGCACAGAAGTAAGTTACTCCAGATTTAATTTAATGTTGTTGTATCAATCCCTGTTTTTTTGCTGATCCTAAAGGAAGACTTCTGAGAAACTGTTATACTCAGATAGGAGGTATAGTTCTCATCATTGGTTTTCTGATTCTTTGTCTTTTGGTTATTCATAACTGTATTTTGGTTAGGAAAGACTTTTTACTAGCCTGCTTTATTTTAGAAGTCCTACCAGACTGCATGTTCTCCATTCTTTTGCTTAGCTTTATTGGGAAGCTTGGAGACATGAATGTCCTCAGTAGAGTAACACTAACATTTGCTTTGTTTGATTTAACAGAAATAATTTATTAATTTAAGTACACTGGAAGCTGAATGAAGATCATTTTGCAGTAACCCAGGAATGTCTTGGGTGATGCTGTTAAAAGCAGAGGAAAGGTAAAGAGGATAGGTAAAGAGGAGGAAGATTTTGCACTCTGCAAAAATGCTTGTCATGTTAAGGTGATGGGAAAGCTGAACATCCTGATTGTAAATAGTGCTATGAATCCTTCTGTCTTTGACAAGTAAGAGAATGAAATCTTTCTCATAATCAAATATTTAGCTAGGGAAAAAACACTCCGTGTTATATGAGCTAATAAACATCTTGAGGAGGAAGCTGTAGTTGTGAGCAGCTCTCCTCTAAGGAGGTAAAGAGGGGAAAAATACATGGCTGTAATAGTATTAATTTAATTTCTGGATTTATGGCAAATTTTTAGATCTCTCAAGCCTTAATTTTATGCTACCTAAATAATTATTTTCTCTGTCTAAATATCACAAAGGTGTATCGTTCAGGAAGGGTTCTAGCTAGGGTAAGCTGAAAAGATTTGTTAAAAAATGTATGGCCCTTTTTCCAAACACAAGTAGAATATTCATTATACATATTATATCTTTATTTATAAGCTGAAAAGATTTGTTAAAAAATGTATGGCCCTTTTTCCCAAAAAAAACCCTTATATGAAATATTACTTTGCTCCAAGTCAGGTAAGCTAGAGCTATAGGGTATACAATATCACTATTGATTATTACAGTAGTATTAAAGATCTGTCCAGAAACCCTATCCTTATGACTAAGAAAGTCTGCCTGCTGTTATTATCCAGCATTTCAGAAACTAAATGTATAAACTGCTGGAATTGCTTAGTTTTCTAAGATGAATGCAGATAAGAATGTAGTGAGCAGACTAGTATATTACTTTGTTGATTTGCCTTATTAAGGAGACTTAATTGAGGATTCTCCAGCCTTACCATGTAAAAAATAACTGGCATGTCTTGGATATTAATCTCTGAATTAAGACTCCTTAAACTTTACTGTACTAATACTACAAACCAGAAGACTTAAAATCCTAAAAGCTCGTGTAGAGTTGCATCAAATAATTTAATTTGACTTCTTTTCAAGTTGTACTTCTAGCTTTGTACCTAAAAAGAAATAATTGTAAGATTTTAAAAAACAGCATTTATTTTCCATGTTGACATAGAATTCATATTACTACTGGGCAGTAACATTTTCTTGTCATTAACTCTTCTAAGCAACCAGAAATCATGTGTTTTCCTAATACTTCTTAATCTTCTGTCATTTTTGGTGGAAGGTCGTCTTACGCATTTGTGATTAAAAAATTCTTCTCCTTTCATTATTACTGTACGCTGAATTGCTGCTAATGCTGCTGACTCAACACTTTTTATGAACTCCTACATTATATATAATACTCCTTCCTTTCTAAAAACTTAAGAGTAATCCATTGTACTTTGACTGTCAGTTTTACCCATTTGTAGCTTTAAAGTTCCTGATCCCAAGGAATACTGCTATTGATTATTTATGTGTTCATATAGCTTTCATAAAGTACCTGTGGAATGCTGGAGTATTAGCCTTGATGGGGGTAGAGCAAGTGCTCTGTGGATATATTCAGGGAAGAAGAGATTTTGAGTGATTAGCTGTCCTGTATGCATTCCTATGAAACAGTTGTGAATTTCTGGATTACAGTGGACTGTGCTGTAGTAGATACTGATTTGTGCATTAAGGACAAACATTCTGACTGCATTTGCCTCAGCTATATTCTGCAGGTTTTATTTTGCAAAAGTTATTTAATTTCCCGATTCAATGATTTAGGCAAGTGTATCTTTTTAGAAGTCTTCACTTTGTTGCAGTGAGGAAAACACTTCTCGATTTTCATTCCTACTGCTTTACAAACACAGAACAAAGTATGTTCTGATCATAAGTATTTCTGAACTAAGATTTCACTTTGCTGAATGTAAATGTATCTAACGACCTTTGTGGAATTCTCCTATAAATTAGGGTTGTGTCCAGTCGGAAGCTAATGGAGGACTAGAGTATAAATATCCAGTGTGTCTTCCTTTAAAATCAAGGAATGTGTTTACTTCTGTGGTTGTGGGTTCGTGGTAATGGATGTCTTTATTTGACTTTCCAGAACTTGCAGATATTTTATATACCTGGCAGCAGCTGAAATCAGTATTTGGGAAGAAAGCTCTCAAACAATTTATTTGCATTAAGTATCTAGCACAATCAAAAAATCTTAGTTATTAGTTGTTGATAAATTACAAGCAACAGGGACTGGGAAGAAAGCCTGTTTCTTCCTTTATATGTTCTCCATGCAATCTAAAATTTTCATTCTGAAGGATTTTATCTTTAGTAAAACTCAGCCTTAACAGAAGCATATCTTAAACTAAAAATTTTAAAACAATCATTCCTTAAAAGGTTTAAAAGCAGCATTGCAGCCTTATTATGGAATTAACGGAGAAGAATCCAAGGGAAAAAAAATATAAAGAGGGGAATCACGAATCTGAGGAAAAAGATTCTAAAGAGGGAAAATAATGAATTTTAAAGTGGGCCTTTAAAATACTAAACTGTTGAAATCAAAACTTCTTGTAAGAATGTGTCAGACTTTATGGGGTGTCTCCACCTTCCCACTCTGACTTCCTCAAGGCAGTGCTGGGAAGAATCCAGGGCTGATTACATCTTTCATGAGAAGACCAAGATGATACATGAAGCTCTTTCTGCTCCAGACTGAGGCTAACAAGCCTCAGACAAATAAATATCTGTGTTGTGAATAAGAACACTCTATTCTCAGAAAAATAGTGACTTTTTGGGGATATTTCTCATTGAGCAGGCAGGCTGTGATGAAAAGCAACACAAGCTAATGCCTCGAGTATGAATTGGCTATTATTAATCTTTCTCATGTTGGAGGAGGTCTAGCTCATGATGTACTTGAGATTTAATCACACAGTTTAGATTGTCGCAGAGAAAGGAGGGACAGTCTAGGACTTCAATGGATTATAGTGATTTACAAACCTCATTTTTTTACTTCTGTACTTTAGACTTAGCTTTAAGTCATAGTTTCCTTATCCACCTTATTTAAAAATACTGTATAAATGAAAATAGAGAAATGAGGGTACTATACTTCTGGATTTTGTTTGTAAGCATCCTGAAGCAAACTGTGTTCCAAGAGAAATTGTAAAAATGAAATTATAATTCTGGTTGATCCTGGGCCATTTGGGTAATGTGCAGAATGTTTCCATTCCTCTGTTATGTTTGGACCATGGAGTAATTTGTAAAGGCAGAACTGGTTGAAGAAAGCAGCAAAAAAGGACGTGAAGGATGAGACAACCGGCTAAAAGTACTTATTTGTGCAGACATTGGCTATACAGGGTAATAATACAAAGAGAGTTTGCAATTCGTTTCATTTTCTCTATTATTTTGTATTATATCCTCCTATTATTTTCAGAAGTAACTGTATCTGTTTTTATATACATCTGGTACTAGTTATGAGTCTGAGGACTGAGAATGTCAAGGGCGGGGGTGGCAAACTGTCGTATAAATTTAGGCATGTGCACAGATCTTTCTAGCAATAGGGCCTGGCTTTTGACATAAAGATGTCAGTCAAATTAATAAAGGAAAAAAGTTCAGCATATGAAATGTGAACAATGAAACATTGCAGAAAAGTTTAAAATAAAAAAGGATATAAATATATAAATTGAAGGTGTACGATGGGGAGTCATGGAACTTAAATGACCCGTTTATCCTCATCTTCATGAATTATCTAAATTATATTACAGAATCTGTTCTTCCATCTCAACTGGTAAAATAATGGAGCAAAATCAGAGCATCTTCACACCCTGGTTTTGGAATGAAGAATTGGCAAAAAATGAAATTGTCATGAATCTGAAACAAAGGGGGCTGATGGAAGACTCTCTGGATATAATTGCACTTAATTACAGTAAAAGAGTTTTATACATTATCATACAAAAGACTAAGCTATGAGGTCAATCAGTATTGTACAGGGAGCAATGAATAAAGCATTAGTTTGAACACCAAAGACAAATTATACTTATATGAAATAGAAACAATTTAAGAAAGGAATGTTAAGCTTCTAATACTTCAATTGCTAGTACTGCAGATGGAAAACTATATTGACACTGATTAATTAAGGTTTTGTCATTAAAATTGTACTAATAAAAGAACATTTATCTGCAAGGTAATTCATGGTTTTAAAAAATTATTAGGGTCCTACACATGGAAATATATTTGGTAAGGGGGGAAAAGGGACAGTCCTTGTTCTTGGTTTATTTTGGTTTGGGGCAGAAGGTAACAGCTCTATTCTAATGCTGTTCATGGTAAACATGTTTTTTCACTGCTGAAGAAGTTCTGGCATGTTGTAGGATGGAGCTATGGACCATTATTTACACTGCTTGTATTAAAAAAAAAAATCAGTAGCAACCTTGTTATAAAGCAACCCCAAAACTCCTTTCTTTGCCTCTGGTGGTCTGTCTTGTTTCCCTGAAGTTGCTTTATTAAAAGGTGTTGTAATTAAAGCAGGTCCAATTCCTTTTGTACTAAATGTTATACTGCTGCACAGGAAAATGCTTTAGGGGCATGAACTTGTAAAGTGGGAATGTAGTTTGCTGGTAATACTCAACGTTGCCATATCCTAATTCAGGGTGAAAAAAAGATGTCTAAATAGTAAATGCTTATTAAAAAGGCAGACTTATTTATACATTATTAAAATGTGGCATGGTTTAGCTACAGAACAGCATTGGGAAAACAAGTCAGCTGCTGAGCTAGACAAACAGAAAATGGAACACATGAACGGCAGCACACATGGAAAGTGGAGTTGTGTTATGGTCAATGGAAATTGTGTCTGTATGTATTTCCAATCAAAACTTGATGTTAAGCAAAACTTGATATTAAGCATTTGAAGTGCTCTCACTTGGCAATGGATCTATCTTGGGGGTGGGGGGAAGTAGTTGCAAGCAGGAGAGCTTGGTCCTTGCTCGAGCAGAATTACTAACTCTCGGCTGGCCTAGAAAAGTAGGTACTGGCTTGTAAGTAGTGGTTAGTCCTTTTTCCAGAAAGGAAGAAGAATATACAGCTGAGCTGTAGAGCAGCTTTGCATGGTCTCAAATTTTGTGCTTGTTGAGACTGGTTTTTATGTTTGGCTGAAGCAAGATGTACCTTTAAGTAGTACTCACTGGAGACAGCTGGGGTTTATCGTCATGCAAAGGCTGAGTTGACAGCACATCAGTGCTGCGGGAACCATTAGTCAGTCTGTTTACTTTTTCTGTGCAATAAAGTCTGTAATGACTAGCAGGAAGTCTGTGTAACTAGCTGAGGCACGCAGGACAGTGGGGTCACCCTCAGGATCTGAGTCCACAGTAGGTGACTTGAGTTAGCTCATTGGGGGTGGAGGGTGTAATGGAGAAGTGCCTACAGCTGAGGAAGTGACGTGGTGCTGGCTTGGCCTCTGTTAGAGAGCGAGGAGGGAACTGCTGATAGCTGAAGGTGAGATACTGTGGAGATGAAGGTTGTTAGCTAAAAGCCCAAACTTAGAACAGTCTTAAACAGAAGACCCTTATTTTGTGGATGCGGGAGCAAGAAAAATTACAGCTTGGAAGGTGGCAACAGAACAGTCTTTGCACATCAAGCTACAGGAAGAGCAAGGAAACTGTATATGGAGCTGTTGGAGAGATGAGCTTTATGTTGATGTTATGTTGAGCTTTTAAAACAAAGCTATTTCATGTTTATTTTGCTTCAACTGAAATCAGAGGAAAGACCTGTGGAGCAGGGTCTGTGTGACTCGTAGGCATTTGTAGAGCTTTCAACTTGAAGATTAGTTGCAATAAAATGGTAAGTGGAGTGTTAACTACTGTAACCTGTGCTAGCTGGCAAAAAGGGTCAAATGCTTCTAAGAAAGCTAAAGATTTTTATGCAAAAACTAGTAATAAGGTGTGTCTGAAACCTTAATAAGTAGATTTATTTTCACACGCTTCAAAATTATTTCAGTGAACTGCCCAATCAGTTTTGAAGAAATATGTTCTTGTAGAACTGCAAATTACGGGATGTCTTAATCTTCCGGTCAGATTACGAGTAAAGCAGATGAGCAAAAGTGTTCTTTTGTACTTTGATTTAATTATTATAAGTTCAGACATGTTTTCAGGACTTTCAGTGATCCTTAATTTTACGTGCTTGATTATCCTAATCTTAGTGTTGGGTTAAATTCCTTTTCTAAAACATTGTTTCTTTGTTTTCAACATTAAAACCTTTCTTTCATGTTAGAATTGGCTTAGGAAACAGAGCAATTAGGAACTTGAATTAGGAAACAGAGCAATCTAATTCTGGCTGTTCCTTACCTCTGATTTAGGTTTGTTGGCTAGGACAGTCCGGATCAGATGTCTGGCTATCAGCAACATCCCAGCATTTAGCCTGGTGTGTCTCTAGAGCTTTCTAAAATTACTAAAACTCTCGTGGTGTAACCATTAAGTCAGTTCCCCATTACACCTCTACATCTTGTACATCAAGAGTTAAGAACTCTATGGGAACTTCAGTATAGGACTAGGCATAAACAATTTGTCTTTCTCTTTCCGCCCTCCAAGGAAGGGGGAGGGAAACTTTCTGGCATTGAGGCTTTCTCTCTGCAGCAGACTTGGCACACCGTTTATTTGCACTCACTTGATGTTTGAAAGGTTTCCTTTGCAGAATGTGTCTGGAAGCTTTTCTTCCCTTCAAAGCTTAGACTTTGTAAATGCTAATGATTCTCATGTGAGAAGAGGGGTTGCTGTTATGTCTTGTCCCTTCTCCTTCCCAATCTGCCAGTGAGAAAGTAAGCTACTTAATGTTCTTTGAGTTTTCTTCCTGAAAATTTGCTTGATAAGGATTTTACCATTTTAACTCATTTGGTTAGCTGCAATAAGCTCAGCTACTCTTTTTTTTTCCTTTCCTGGAGCAGCTACAAAAGTCTATAAGAGGTGCATTGTGGAAAAAGTACATTTGTTTTTCAAGAAAAAAAAAACACCAACAAAACTACCTTATAATGTGATTAGAGAAACTCCATTATTAGCTCATTTACTGCAGTAATTGACATGAATGCTTCACAAAAGATTTATGCATGGTCTGGACTAATACTATGAATTTAGCTTTCTGAAGTGTGTAAAAGCACCAAGCGTCTGCAAAGATCCTGAAAATTTGAGGTAAGAAGGCTCTGTGAGGGAGTTCAGAGAAGGGGATTTCAAACCTTCTAGTATATTACATCTTGTGTTTTTTTAACACAAGACAAATTTTTGTGAAAAGCAGTATGTAGAACAGTATCAAATTCTAGTTCAGCCCTTTAGAATGGGTATTTTACTGAAGAAGTGTACAATGAGTGCTAGCATTTAATATGCTGGTGAGACAACAGTTTAAGCTACGCATTGTTCTTCCATTTTTAAAGCGGTTGGGAAAATAAAACAAGGTTCCCTATTATTGTATTCCCTATAGAAATGAAGAATCCATAGTAAATGCAAAGCTAGAGATTTAGTTAAACTTAATGACATTTGAACTCAGCTCAATTTGCTTGATTTCAGATTTCTTCAAACTGATTTACAAAGGAATGAGATGGGGTGTATTAGGATTTTGTTTTACTGGATTGGTATGTTCGCTGTACTGTTGTTCAAATGCAAAAGTATCATGCAGAAGCTTCTATTCCCATTCCATGTTTTGAGTCAACACTGGAAATGTAGTAAATAATTCTTTGTAAAATGAGACCATGTTTTTATAATTCAGTGCCAACATCTAGTATAGTAATTTCAATTATACCTTCATGTTTGTGTGTTTCTATAAAAGTTTTGACTGATGTTTTGGAAAACCAGTCCTGCCTGTAGAGTGGTTTGCTACTGTATTCATGAGAATCAAGGGAAGAGGTGTGAGAAAATAATCATACCACACTCACGCAAGAATAACATAAAGGAGGCAGAATTTGCTAGTACTAAGTACTTCAAATAAACCCAATTATTTATTTTTGCATTTGCAAACTTGTCTCACAGTACTGAATCTTCTAAAAACCAGAATATTAACTCATAGCCTAAGCAGAAATGGATGAAATCAACTCAAACCAGACAGAACACCACTTGCATTTGTTGGTGAAGCTTATTGTTATATCTGAAATGAAGCACTAGAGAACAGTTCTTGAGGTGTAAAGAATAGGTTGCTATGCTAGACAAGAGCAAAGAACTTTAGATGTTACTCATCTTCAAACAAATACCTGTGAAACTGGTACCAGCTTAAAAATTATTGGTATGCAATACATGACTTAAACTGGTGTCTCAGTAACATGCTAAATATCAGTGCTTATTTAAACTGAGGAACTGAAATACTGATTCCAAAGGGCTGGACTAGAATCATATACTGACCTGCACACTGCTTTTCAACATCAGTTTCTGTTGTGCTGAAGTTCATGTATCTGCACACAGATGGAAGTGTGTAATGCTCTGCCTCTGGACCAGTGATGCCATGTCTGAAATGAGCAAAGCCAAATGCCTTCCCTTCTCTTGTTGCTGAAGATCTTAAGTGGAATGTGCTTGTGCTGTAACTGGTCATGTAACAAGTAAAATGTACGTTCAAAATAAGCTTTCTGTGTAACAGTGCAGTAAAGTCAGTGAGCACTTGCCAGTTGCTTCCTGAAAGCTTTGGCTTTTGAAAGCAAAAATCTCAAACAGTAGGGACCAAATTTAAAAACAAAAAGTTACAGAATCTCTGGGAATAAGTTCTGTAAAAGTAGAAGCAGCAATGGATGAGCACTCAAAGCAAATACAAGCATCAGAGCTGGAATATGAGGCGGCTGCTCCAGAGTCCTGAAAATGTTTTGTTCCATTCTTGTTTTGGTATGTCCCATCAATCCTGACAAAGAAATATGACTTTTTTTTCCTTGAGGTATTATTTGGTGGGCCTAAGTAACTCTTCTGCTTATGGCAATGTTTTGTGACAAGGTAACTTCCTCTTTTGTGGAAAATAATCCTTAGGATCAGAGAAAAATGCTAGTAAGTCTAGATTGCTATGTCAGAAAAGCTAATGTATTAGCAGAATTTAAGGACTGAGTAGTGTATCTCTCTTCTAGTAGAGGAGGATTTAAAAATTGAGACATTTGAGAGAATATTTGTGATAAGTGTGTGTCAGTCAAATGACGCTAATAGTTGTGTTACAGCTGCTGCATTTGCCAGTAAGATGTGTGTCTTATTGTCGAAAACCCATCATTCTTTAGTGATGAACATAAATGCTTTAAACAGTTATAATGAACTGTTAAAGAGTTTAATAAGACTTATCAAAGAGATCTGGAGAAATAATAGTGTCTCCTTCGAACATTGCCCTTCTTAGGGGCTGGTTTGAATAAATTCCTTGCTATGCTTAAGTCACAGAGTTTAAGAACTTTCTTGGACTTATTTCTAAACTTGTTGTGCAGAATTATGAAACTGACTAAAATTAGGAAAAACAAATTCCATCTAGGGAACAGAGCCTGATGAGCAACAAGAGTCTTGCTGTTGAGTGAAATTAATTTTTATTTGCTTAACCCGTGTTTTCTTTGTAATTCAGCAACTGATAGAACATTCTGGTGATATCAATAAAAAGGAAATTCTTATATATTGTAATATTTGTGATACCTTGAACTTTTCTAAGGCACTGCTTCTAGAAGACTACTAATTAATTTGCTTTTACCAAAATTCAGAGAACAGTTTTTAAACATAAATTTTGAAGCCCTTCAGCAGTAGCTTTTAGAGCTTGCATATCCATCAATGTTTATCATGAAGTCTCACTATTGGGTGACTTCCTGGCTAAATTAATTTGGTTTTGAATTTGGTCTAGTTTTATTAAAGTATTTAGCTATTGCAAAAAGACCCATTACAGGCTGAATCAAGGTTTGGACTGCCTTGTTATTTCAAGGTATGATTTAGAAATCTCCTAGACTACTTTAAAAGGAATAATGATCCCATGGGAGAGGTTTGTTTGGAAAAAAAAGTCTTAATTCCTGTATCAATTTCAACAAGTAACTAAGTTTCTCTGTTTCTGTTGCCTGCCCTAGGTTAACACTTCCTTTCTTCCTCCTTTTCTAGAGTTGGCTGTTTTGAAAAAAGAACAGGAAAGCATTATTGTGGAGCGAATAGTATGTTAGATCATTTAAGAGTTTGTAACAAAGTAATACAGATGTTATGTAAATTTAGTTTGTAGTGTTATTTTACATAATAATAACTTACATTCACTTGATGTGCCAAGTGAAAGAAGATTAAAGATGCAAGATTAAAGAAAAAGAACTGCAATATTGTGCTTTCTCTCAGTCCAAAACTCATTTTATGGCAATGTTTAAAAGGCTTACCTTATAAAGATCATGTATTACAACAGGTTAGTTATTTAAATACTATGTAGGAAATGATTATTTAAGACTTAGGGCTCAGCAGTGAAATATTTTAGCTTGCTTATTAATCAGTCAAAACTTCAGTTTTGGTTTATAGCTGCTTAAATAACTTGTTCTTATCTCATTAAAGTGAACATAAAGTACAAAAGAAGGGCTCTAGGAAGAAAATAGTCATGATTTGAAATGAATATATTGAGTGAAAATTACCTCCTAGCTTTAAACCTAGAAGCCAGAGAGCCTGAAATGGCTTTCCACTATAAGTATCTCTTGTAAATTCAACTAAAATATTTCTGCTAGGATTGAACATACAGCCATCCTGCCTGAAGACTCAAATACAGTTATGGTATCTAAAGTTACCAGTAGAAATACCTTTACAATGTGTATGAGAAAATACTAACTTTTAGAGAGCTGGCTTTGTGCATCTGATGCTAATCCACATTATGGTGTGTAACGCACATCCTCTAGTTATTATCTGTTAGTTGATGAGGAATGGGGGATGCAGTCTACTGGCTTCAGTCAGGTACAAAGCATAGGTGAGGTTACAAATGGAAGCATTTTTCGAAAGAGAAGTAGAAAGGTTACTTTTTTGCCTCCCTCCTCTCCTCCAATTGCATTGTTCAACAGATGGAATAACTGTGTCAAATGAAAAAAAAAAAACCAACCCCAAAACAAACTCCTTGTCATCAGTGATAATTCGTTATTCTTACCTTTAAATACACCCTGTAAAACAAATTTGTTTGGACTTCCTAAAAGCTGTCGTCTCTTAACCAGAGGTGCATGTGCAGTATCTTCACTGCTTTTTGCAATAAGATATAGCATACAAATAAATCTGCTGCTGTGGTACAGCAGAAAGCCTGCTTGCTTATTCCTTGAGTCATCTCAATTCTAGAGAGACTGGGGCACTGTTTGCTGTCTTAGCCCCTAACTTAATGAGTTGATCCACAACAGAGATGTTAGATGCTTAATGTTTTAATATGTCATATTATTTATTTAGTCTTTGGCTTCTGTGGTTGTATCAAAAACCTTAGCTTGATCTTTTTAGACAGGAATAGTTGAAAACTTTGGCAGAATCTGATGGTTTATATAGGAAATGCATTGTCCCTTAAAAACTCTGTGGCTTGCTTCTAAAAAATTAATAAACTATAAATAAGCCTTTAATCTTTCTAGATTAGTTCTGATTAGAAGTTATAAAGCACTGCTCATTTTGAGCTTGTTCCTTCCTAAGTTATAACTGACTTTGAATCATGGTGTTTATAGAGTAGTAACTTCTGTTTAATTGTAGATTCTTTGCAATCAGGATTGGTTTTGCTTGTTTAAATTTCCTTATGGAATGAGAAAGGCAGAGAATTAGATCCCTCAGTTTCCTGTTTTGGTTGGCATCATGCCATTGTCTAAGAATATGCTTATCACTTCATCATAGTTGTTTCATAAACTTGTCAATTTAGTGATAGTGCAAACAAATTTTAAAAGGTACATGTAAATGTACCTTAGGAAGTGTTCTTTCTATATTTAATAATTTCAAAATGTAATTCATGTACCTGTATTGGACAGAAGCATGCTAACTTTTCTAATTAAAATATCGTGTATTATGGAATCACACTTAACAAAACACTGTCATAGCAACCTGGCTGGAGATCAGAAGTAAGTTCCAAATCAAGAATTCTTGGAAGAGGCAATTCAAACAGTTATTAAATCTGTGCTCTATGGCAGGTCTCCAGACTGGGTAGTTTCCCCTAGATTCACAAAACATTTAATCAGCAGCTCAACTTTTGACCGATTCTTTCAGTTCAGTAGACTAAAAACTTTTAACAACTCAGTCTGACATTCCTATTGAAATCACAGCAACATTCTGATGAAAAGATGATTGTTTTCTTTATCCAACAGACAAAAATAATCTTTTTGTAGTGGAGATCCTGTAAGTTCAACTTCTATTTCTTCAGAAATATAGAGTTGTGACACAGGCCAGACTTTCTGAATGACAATGGAGTGACAAGCAATCTAAAAACCTCTTTTCTTAAGGTTTTATCCACCAAACTCTGAAAATGCTAGCTGTCCTGAACAATGACCCATTTTGAAACATTGTGTTTTCCTTATTGACAAGTCCAAGTTACTCTGTGAAAGAGGAAATTGCCAGATCTGTAAGTTTTGGCATAAGTTTATGAAAATCAAGAGTTATAATTGTAAGGCTGCACAAACAAAGATATTGTAGGGCATACCTTTTATAGACAAACTCATCTTATTACCTTAAATATAATCATTACAGATGACTCAGTTTGCTCAAAAATTGTATTATTGCCTCAATGTCTTGATATTTAATTCACAACTGTGCATAATAAAGAGTAATTTCTTAGTGGAATATACCAACTGGAAATATTGCCTGGAAACCAACTTTTTTATCCTATAAAGTGCTTGGCAGAAATTAAAAGAAATACTTTCTTTTTTGAGCTTCTTTTAGAGTTGGGAAAAACCAAGTCTGACAATAATATATCATTAACATCAAAGTGAATTCAAGCCTCATGAACTGTTGTACTATAAATGGTAAGCAGCTGATTAATGACACTTAGGGGGCTAATCACCCTGGAGTCAGACAGCATATTCAGTTTTTCCTAGTATTTCAGGAAATAGAGATGTAAGGAATAGCCAATACATCTGTCGCTTCACATTGTAAAATGAATCAAATGAAACACTTCACTTCTCCAGAATAATATGATTGAAGTTATACTGTGCACATAAGTAGTACATACTCAAAATGCTGTTACAGCAGTCTTTCCATGACTTTTTCCTGTTTGGTGCTTCAAAACTGGTTTAAGGCAAGGTCTTTGGGAAATGAAATTATTCTTACTTTCTTCCCTCTGTATTTACGTATACTGTGTATCACGCTGTGGTGCTCAGTTACTGGTGAGCACAATGACTTTAAATATCATGCATCATCAAAATGTAAGTTTTTCTAATTTGAATTGTAATTGCAGTTATGATTTATTATGATGGTAGCTGACTCTTCAGGCAGGAATTGTTTGGTTGTAATATTTTTTCATGAGAGAGGAGTACAAACAGTATAGTAAAAGCTGCCTTGTTTGTAGCAAGTAATGCGCTATTTGTCATGCAACAGCTCTGCTTCAAAAAAAAAATTGAACACCTGTCTTCCCTGAGTCCTTGCTAGAGTAATTATACATTGAGGATAAAAATTGCAAACTAATTTTGACTGGTTGGCTTTACTGTTCATTTAGTCTTAATGTGATTTTTCTGCATTTCAGTTGATCTTGGTGCATATAGACCTTTGGTACTAGAAGCGAACATAGGAAAAGCACTCTTATTAAACCCTTTTTAACATGTTTTTTCAATATTTATAAGAAAGAATCACCCAATCTAGGCTTATATAACTTGTTTTCAGTTGAGGCATGCTTTGAGGATACTAGTTCGTATTCACAAAGGAAGTTGTTTATTGTGTGTATCAAAGAGCAAGTTTATTTTAATCTGCTCTTGACAAATTAATGTTTGTTTGAAAGGAAAGATTCTTGCAGGAAGTCAGTGGCTCTACAAATAATGATTCTGGAAACAAAGGAAACTTCTCTAGACTTGAGGCATTATTGGATTTTTACAGACTAAAAGAGGCAGGGGGAAAGGTCTAGTAAACATAACTGCTCCGCGTCTTTGAAAGAAGCTAAATCATATAGCATTGTCTGTGTGACTCAAAGTGTTCAGTAATTTCTATATTACTTGTAACACATTGCTTAATGTTAGGAGTTTTGAAAACTAGATTAATCATCATCATTGGCTCAATTTTTTCAAAAAAATTTTTAAGGCCCAAACTTTATTTCATCACTTTGTGGAATCCTTAAGTTTGTTTTATTAACATTCTAACTTGATACCTTGGCCCTTTAGTGATCAGAAAAGGATCTTTGGTTGTGCCTAATGAGGGCTTCACTTGATGCATTCAAAGTTTGAAATTAAAAAATTCAAGAAAACTGTTTCTTTCAAGTAAAATCATAATATCTTTAGCTGTTTCTAGGAATGTATTCTTCTTCCTGCAGCTTAGATATATATAGATGATGCAATGTCTTGTGCATGTTGTTTATTCTTGTCTTATATAGATAATTTGTACTTTTAAGACACCAAAATCTCTATGGAAATGAAATGAAAACACTGTACCTGTTACTGTTTCTGGTACTTTAAGCTGAATTAGGATTTCTTGATGGTTTCCTGAAAGTTAGGTTACTGCCTATAATGACAGTGGTTTCAAGCTGAAAGAGGGTGGATTTGGATTAGATATTGGGAAGAAATTTTTCACTGTGAGGGTGGTGAGACACTGGAACAGGTTGCCCAGAGAAGTTGTGGATGCCTCATCCCTGGAGGTGTTCAAGACCAGGCTGGATGAGGCTTTGAGCAACCTGGGCTAGTGGAGGGTCTCCCTGCCTATGGCAGGGGATTTGGAACTCAGTGTTCTTTAAGGTTCTGTCCAAATCAAAACACAGAATCACAGAATGTTAGGGATTGGAAGGGACCTCGAAAGATCATCTAGTCCAATCCCCCTGCCGGAGCAGGAACACCTAGATCAGATCGCACAGGAACGCATCCAGGCGGGCTTTGAATGTCTCCAGAGAAGGAGACTCCACAACCTCTCTGGGCAGCCTGTTCCAGTGCTCTGTCACCCTTACTGTAAAGAAGTTTTTTCTCATATTCAAGTGGAACCTCCTATGTTCCAGCTTGAGCCCATTGCCCCTTGTCCTATCACTGGATGTCACAGAGAAGAGCCTGGCTCCATCCTCCTGACACTCACCCTTCACATATTTATAAACATTGATTAGGTCACCCCTCAGTCTCCTCTTTTCCAGACTAAAGAGACCCAGCTCTCTCAGCCTTTCCTCATAAGGGAGATGCTCCATTCCCTTAATCATCCTCGTGGCTCTGCGCTGGACTCTCTCCAGCAGTTCCCTGTCCTTCCTGAACTGAGGGGCCCAGAACTGGACACAATATTCCAGATGCGGTCTCACCAGGGCAGAGTAGAGGGGGAGGAGAACCTCTCTTGCCCTCCTGACCACCCCCCTTCTGATACACCCCAGGATGCCATTGGCCTTCTTGGCCACGAGGGCACAGTGCTGGCTCATGGTCATCCTGCTGTCCACCAGGACCCCCAGGTCCCTCTCCCCTACACTACTCTCCAACAGGTCAGCACCCAACTTATACTGGAACCTGGTGTTGTTCTTGCCCAGATGCAAGACTCTACACTTGCTCTTGTTAAATTGCATTAAATTTTCCCCCGCCCAAATCTCCAGCCTGTCTAGGTCTCGCTGGATGGAAGCACAACCTTCCGGCGTGTCAGCCACTCCTCCCAGTTTCGTATCATCAGCAAACTTGCTGAGGGTGCACTCCATTCCCTTATCCAAGTCGTTGATGAATATATTGAACAGCACAGGTCCCAATACCGAACCCTGGGGGACTCCACTAGATACAGGCCTCCAACTAGACTCCATCCCATTCACAACAACTCTCTGGCTTCTTTTCTCCAGCCAGTTCACAATCCATTTCACTACCCGATCATCCAGATCTGTGATGATTCTATGACTACGTTGTTTGTGTGCATAGCGATGCTAAAACATGATGAACTACACATTTGTAATCATGAGAGACATAGGATGTATATTAAATGAATAGTTGAATGTTCAATAGAAACATTTTTTAAAGACATGCAAGAAATATTATTGGTCTTTCTGAATCTGCTTTTTTCTTTAATAGCATCCTTTTTTGGACAGCAGTGAGTTTTTAAAGTTAAATGTTCAGATTCTTGTATGCAAGTCTCTGCCTTTAAGGTAATAAGCAAGGCATGACTAATTTCTGGCAATTTGGTCTCTGGACCATGTCCTGGTGGGCTGAAATACTCAGATGAAAATGTTGATTTTAATCAGCCTGTCCATTGCCTGATGTTGCAATTACAGTAAAAGTCTTGGGCTTAGCACTCTTACTCCTGTCAGACTTCATCTGTGTTTTTGTAAGCTGACCAACCATTTCCAATTCTGTTCACTCTTAAAAAAAAAAAAAACCACCCCACACCCAGAAAAACCCTAACCACTCAAATGCAAACCTATGCAAGTCTTGCTACAAAGACTGAAGAACTAATTATAGCTGACTCTCTGTTCATTCCTGTTAAATGTGGTTGGGGCAGAATAAGTAGCCTCTGTTGTGCATCACTGGAGCTTGTACATGGAGGCATGCTGAAGCTGGCTGACTTTTGTCACTTCTGCATGTGTCCATGTACTGTATGACTTCCTCAAAACATTAATTGTAAAAGTGCCTGTGGAGCGGAAATATGAAACTAACTTGTATATAAGCTGCATTACGTTAAGTTTTAAATTACATTTAGCTGTAGAAAATTACTAACTCCATTGTGGATGGTTTCCTTGAATTGCCTGGATTAAAAACCCTTGGGTTTTGTAAGACTTCTGAAATATATCTTGTCCAGGGATATTACACTGGTTCTGACTGGGAAGTGGTTTCCAGATCACTTCCTCAAAAGCTCTGGGCTATTGTTCAGCTGCCTACCAGCTCCATGTAGGAGGTCAGTGAGCAAATGAAAGGAAAAAAGGTCATTTTGAATAGGGTTTGGCAAAGCTGTTTTGACTCATAGTTCAGAACTTAATGTCAAATGCATCCATATCTATCCCCAAAAGCATCCTCTGAAATTGCAACAACATGATGAGTGGGTTTGTCCAACATCCACTCTCAAAGAAACCCCTTTTTTCAAGTGCCGTACTTGTATTGGTGTATGAGAGCTGCAGCACGTGTGTGAGAAAACAAGGTAAAATAGCATCATAGAAATACCAATAGTATGTCAAACAGATCATGCATTTTAAATGACTGAGTGACCTCTGTCAGATATTGTTCACTATTTACTGAATACCAGTAACTATTATGTCTGAAGGAACAGTTTGGAGAGCTCATCTTTTAGATGGAAAATATGGCAGCTTGACTTGTCCCTCTTCGTTATTTCTAGAAGAGGTAAAACCGCTTGGAGAAGTTGGGTTGCTCAATCTATTTAATGTCTGATATGTGATAGTAAGCTATAGCCCGTTGCCTGGCACTTTTTTGCTCTAGCCTAAACTATTTTGAATCATTCCACATTCTTCATTCCACATATTCTCAGTGTAATTATCCTTAATTTTCTTCTTACACCTTTTTGTATTATATATATGTGAACACAGATAATAATTTGTATTCTGTTATTGTTTTATATTGGTATCTTGTCTACATATTGATAATATTCCGTTGTCCTCATATTAATAATTCTTAGTCTGATTCGTTTTGCTTAGCTCCCTTTCTTTCTCTGCTAGAAGCCAGTAACCAGGAGGTGTTATAGATGTCTTTTCAATAGTTTGTCTGAGTGTACTTCAGAAATGCATTGTCAGATATTGTATTTAAATATGCTGTTAGCTAAAGAGTGATTTCAATGCAGGGTAGCTTGTATGTTAGGGTCAGCATTATCTTGGTTAGGATACTCTGTGCTGGGTAGTCAGGATCAAGGATGATCAAAATGAAGTGGACAGGATCAGAGTAGGGTGGCAATGGAGTGATGCTGTGTTGTGATATTTCTTGGTACCAATAGCTGAAAGAAAACATTTAAATTGTTTGCCATATCTGCAGATTGGCTATCTTGTTATATGATTCCTGTTGTGACTACTTTAATTCATATATCCTTATTGGACTTCTCCCTGTCCTTAACTTTATCTGCTTAAACTGATTTTCTAGCTCTGGCTTGTACTTAAGCAGGCTGGATTTCTGTTGTTAGAGGTTTTGAGTTTCTGCAGCCACTTGATTTCAGATGTCAGGCATGTGAAGCATCTCCCTCTCCAAACTGGATTTTTTTTCATGTTCTTTGCTATCCCCTTGTTTTTTGCTGTTGTCTCACTTTCTGTGAATGCTTTAATCCCCTCTGAAGATGGGAATGGAATCTTTTATTATTCTCAGAGGAGAAAGTGAGCTAATGAGTCATTAAAAGAAAAATGCACTTTTTGCCAGACTTCAGGTGCAGTTACCTCTAAAAGTAAGTTGTTCTTAATGCTGGCAGATAGATGGTTTTCTGAATCATCCAAGAGAAACCGGATATTTGGAATTATTTTTTGTTCTTAATAGATCTTTAGTCTCTCTCATTCTCTGTCAGTGAAAGCATTTGTGATAATGAACATGGTGATAATGTCATGCAGACCTAAGTAGGCCTATGCTCTCATTTCAGCTTTCAGGATGGAAAAGGAAGAGTCAAAGAAATGAGCTTTCCCCTTGATGAGCTTTCCTTTGTGTTACTGTTTTGTACATTAACTATCCTTGATACTTCATTCTAGAATCAAAGTGTCTCCTGTCAATGCGTTGGTTTACAATCAACCATTTCAGATAATTGATCCAGTTCTGTCAAGGAGCATCTACTTAAATTATATTGTCTAAATGCTACATTGGCTGCAGAAGAAATTTGTGTTGTCTTTGGACAATTTAGTAAAATTAAACAGTCTTCAAGTTTTGATGTCACTGTGTATATTTATGGAGCAAAGGCTTACAGCTAGGGCAACTCCTAGCAGTTAGTTACAGGGGCTGCCAGTGCAGCCCCTCCCTTGCTACCAGCAGAGCTGGAGTGCAGGGAAACCTTCAGCAGCTACTTGCAGGAGCCATTACTGTGGCCCTCCCTGCTACCAGACAAACCCCTCACACAAAACCACAGCAACGTTCACAGTTACTCAGTGATATTCTGCCTAGGTGGTTTGGGGGCTTCTTCTAAGGATCAATGTCTTAAACTTTTTTTGATGCAGTGCTTCAATGATAAAGCTGAAATTATAAGGAGACCTGTATTGTTACTATGTGACTTATTTTTAATACCCTTCTTCTGCATGTCAGTTCCGTAAGTCTTGGAGGACTCAATGGCTGTAACTTGTGATTTGTGCCACTGTATTAATAAAAAAATGAAACCAATGCTGTTTTCACAAAGCATCTTCTGAATTTAGTAGTGTGTCAGTCCTAAAGTACTGAGTTATCACAGGCTGGTTCCAAAGCAAATTGCAAGTTTTGTTTTCTTGAATGAGGACTCAAAAGGCAAAGTGGGTATGGACCAGTGTCAAAGACCAAAGAAGTTTTACCAACAGCAGGATCTTATCTCATATTAGTGTTTGTCAAGCAAAGCCATCCTTGTCCCATAAACTTAGGTCTGCAAGAAACAGGATTAAACAATTTGCTTAAGAGGCAAAAAATAATTCAAGGCGCCATTTTGCTTCCGTATGTCCATTTTATCAATTGAGATGATATGATGAAGCATTTGCAAGAGCTCATGTGCTTATGCTAACCTGAAATATTATAGTATTTTCTGTAGACTGAATCTTGGCTCAAAACTCATAGTAGTCTGATTTCTTTTCTCCTCAATAAATTAGGAATGAAAAGTAGACCGTACAGTATGACTGTAATATAGAAAGGAAGCAATAAGAACCCTAAATGTGCTGTTTCTGTGAAATCCCATTGCTGTACTAAGCCCACAGAATATTTCCCTTCCTGTTTAGAATAGCACAATTAAAATCATCATCTCCTCTGTGTTGTAAGAACAGGATAGCACATGCAGTGAGAATGGTGAAGAGTCCTAATGGAGTCTCCTGTGGTAGTTTGCGCTGGAAAACACCTTTTGAGGCTGATAAAATTGTCCTTTTCTCCAAAATTACTGCTAGATACCTTTTTCATGACCATGCTGGATATCCTATTACAGTGCTTGCCACAAGATTTTCATGGACTTTTAGTGTGCCTACCCTGGGCTGTGATTTTTTTTTTTTTCCAGGGTTGTTATTCTCCGATGTTCCTCCAAGGATCTATTATTTTCAAACTGTCTGTCTTGACTTTAATATTTTTCTTCAGGTTCAGATATTTATCACTGAGCAGAATAACTCAATGTAACACATTTGCCCCAAGCACTCGGCAAAAAAAATAAATCTGTGAATGATTATATGTGTCTGGTAACTTCTTCAGGAAGCAATGAAGGAAATAAGTGAATCTTCACCGAGGACACATTTCTCAGGCTTCCCGCCAGGAAATAAAAAAATCTTGGAAATATATACCACATAAAACAGTAATGAAATGACAGCAGCCTTATTAGCTGCACTGTGGTAAATAGCTACCCCATTAGAGATGCTGGAGGGAGAAGGCAAGAAGAATGCCAAAAGACACTTATTTACAGCAGGCATAGGGAATGGAGGGAGAGAAGTGGTGAAAAGAAATGAGGGCGTGTTGTCATAGCACAAAGGAACTAGATAAAGCTTTGAAGGTCCTTGGGCTCCTGTATTTCTGTGTGACTGCAACTCTGTAGTAAAACACTTGTCTGTAGACCCCTGAACTACATCATGTTTGTGGTTGGATTGATTTAGTGGGACAGTTCAGATAAGTAAACAAAGCATCTGTGAGACTGAAGCTATTCTAAAGGATTTTGTTCTTTCTACTAGTAACTGCACACAGCAAGGAATGATTGCCAGTCAAGAACTTGTACTGATAAATGTACTGATAAAGAAAGGCTTTTCACTGCTGGTGTGTGGGATCGAAAGACATTTCCTTCAAGTTCCGAAGTATCCTTCATGCCTTCCTCTGGAAGGGATGAACATCAGGAAACTTTCTATACATTTTGTGGTCCCCCTGCTGTTTTTACAAGTAGAGTAAATTACACAAAATAGAGTAATGTGACCAATACAGCCTTTAGATTTGAGTTTAAAAAAAGAAAATCAAAACAAATATTAAGAAATAGCTCAAATATAATAATAAATTAGTCTGTCTTATTTGTTTGTGGGATACTTCGTAAACTTACATATGAAGATGTATTTTTTCAGCATATTTAATCATGGGCCTCTGATTTTTGAGTGGGCTTAAGTGTCTCCTCAGAACCAATATTGATAAACTAGTATGAATGCTATTGAAATCTTTGCCTGTAGCATGTAGTTCTGTGCTGAAGCCTCACTGATTAATACTAAACAGTTTTCCAGAAAGTAAATGGATTTTTAGAAATACTCCATCTCTTCACTGCAATGTGTGGTTATTCCAGAGTGAAGTTGGAAATGCAGTGCAGCTGTATTTCTGATATTGATGGAAACAGCTTCAGTGAGAAAGTCCGCTGCATCTATTTCTGCTTCATATGTTCTAGCCGTCTCATAGCTACTAACTCTGTATGACTGAAGGACTTGCTGTGACACTCTAAATCCGGCCTGCTAGAATTATAGAGTTTTGTTTTTTTCTTGTCAGTTTTTTCTGTGACTTTCTTGTATGTGTGTCTGTAATATGGAAAGGCATTTTATCTAAAAAGGGAAGGTAACGAAAAGCTGGATTCATACTTAAGCTATTCAAGGCATGGCTCATTTTATTTCTGTTTACAGCTTTGCACTCAGAGATTCCAGAGTCAGAAAATCTGTGTAGCTTGTTTAAGCAGTGTGATTGATGAAACTGTCCAGAGACATTAAACTATTACATTGAAGAACTGGATAGGCTTAGAAATGTGAGTAAGTTAAGAAATTTAGTTCTGCATTCTCAATAATTTTGCAATTCCTTTCTACACTATCTTGTTGGGTTCTCGTTCCTACTTTGCATATTGAATTCCCCATTTCTTAAATTTCACCCTAATAACTGTGTTGATATACCAGTTTTAAACAACCTACATATGCCATGAAATCTTAAAATGAAGAGTAAAAAATAATAATCTGCTGCTTAAAAAAAAAACCAAAAAAACAAACACCTGTCAGTATGTTGGAACACTTAATTTCTGTGTTAAGCATTACACTGTTATTTTGCAGCATGTCACTAGTTTAAACATGAATTACAATTGTCATATTTACGAACTCTGAAATGAAGATGATTTATTTTTCCATTCCATTCCTTGAAGACATTGGTGAATTGCCAGTTTAGGAAAATAACCTTCCTGGCCTCTGGAATTTAACAAAATGTTTTGGAGATACTGTCACAGGTTAGAATTTAATAGCAGTCTGTACTTGAGACTTAAAAGCCCTTGTTGCTAACTTGCGTTAACATTCAAGACCATCTTGCTGGCCCAAATCTGCATGTGATCAGATGAATCTGCTACAAACTGAAATAAGAGGGCAGCATGGCAGGAAATTACTTTGTGAATAACTATTTTATCTTTAACACTGGTGTCTGTTTTTAATCTTTATTTCTCTCATGACTGTATTACTCAATATTTCTTCTGAATTACATTAAGAGGACATTTGGAAGACTTATACTGCAAGTTAGGATTGTGTATGTAATGTGGAATTTATCATGGTGTATGTATTTGATTCTTCGCTAAAAGAAAACATTCTGTTGCACTTCCCTCCTTGTGTGAAATAAAAGGTACTTTACTATAGGATTCTGCTGGGGTGTTCTGTGTACAAAGAGAACACCATAACCACCATGCAAAAAGTCATCTTCATATGTACTTTTAATAGTAGTGCCAAAATTGTAAAGATAATTAACCAAGGATCTGGGAGTTAGACCTTTCAGATCTTATATAGGAATATAATAAAGTTCATTATTCAATTATTTAAAGTAGGCAAACACTATTGACTAGAGTTTGGAATGGATGTCTCTTCTAAATTGCTGTCTGAGGTATTCCTTAGCCAAGGAAAAGAATAAATTATGCTAACTGTTCATCTGCTGATTTCTTGAATTGAACAATAGGGAGATTATTATTGTTCTAATTGATGCAAGCCTTTTTTAACATGCTAACTAGAAAAGCAGAACTAGATTTAACACTGGAATTTCTCCTTCCTAGTTTTCAGTTGCTTTGCTAAACTTCTAATAACTTGCTGTGTTTCCTGATCATTCTAACTGCTGAATTTCTGCTTCAGGCTGGTTGTATAGGTGTGCTTCAGCCATGTCTAAATTAACACAAGGACAAAAATATGAAGTGTTGAGGTTCTGCAAGAAAGGGCACAGACTGAGGCACTTGAACTTCTTTCCTAGTGATTAGATAAAAGAATGGGACTGGGATTATAAACTTTAAATTTAGAAACAGAGGTCAGTACTTACGAGAGCACTCTCCTCTGAAGCCTTGAGTGAAACTGTTAAGACATTCATTCTGCAGTTTAAAACAAAATCCCAACCAACGTAAACTGGATTGTAAAACTCTTAAGTGCTTGGCATGCGGGATTTGTATGTATGGCCTTACGCATGTGCTCATTCTACTATACGAGATGGTATCATGGGTAACACAAAAGCCAAAGGATTTTTGATTTGCAGAAGACTGGGTTGTGGTATGGGTGATGGTGGGGAACGTGAAGATGGAAGTCTGGGGCTTTTAGAATTGGGATGTCAAAGAAAAATCTGCTTTTGGAGATGATGAGGAAGCGGATGGGAGTATTCCTTTCAAAGCAACTAAGCAAATGCAACTAAGCAAATTGTTCTTCTGCAATGAAGATTGTGACGGGAACTTATGAAACAGTCTTTGTTATTGGGACATGTAGTTTTGAAGCAGAATTTAATTCATAAGCTGTTTTTCTTAAGAGTAGTTTACACAGCTTTGTACTTGAAGATCTCCGAGTTTTTATCTGTTTTTGTTTCTATTCATGGAAGGAAAGATATCCAAGACTAGAGTCTCAATTAATATGAACCAGAATAACCCTGTTTATTCAGTGTTTTCAAGACTGCTTATGTGATGATTAAACTTGTTTCCTGTCCTGTAGAGTTTGTCAAGAATCTTTCGGCAGAATTAATTGTAACTCTAGCTGTAGGTTACATCCAATTTTTTAAAAAGACTGTAGGTGGTTTTAAAGGCAGTTCTTGCCTTCACATTTGAGAATATATTTGTATATGAAAGTTTGTGAAATCCTTGTTACAAGTTTTTAAAAGTTTCAAATTAAATGGATTATGATTTTGTATTAGTATTTATAACCAGTTTTAGAAGTTAAGCTTCAGTGTGTAGGGGGGTCCTCTACAACATAGTATGTCATGTTTAAATGTATGAGTTTCTTGTATCAAGGAACCTGTTCCTTGTTTTAGATACAGAAAGAAGCTCAAACCACAGCAAGCACCTGATTAACAGATCCAAATAGGAGTAGTAGCTTTATGGGCTTAGTTACCAACTTAGTTACCAGCTTTCATGTGCAATCTAGTACTTCTTATTAGCTTGGCTTATGGAAATGTCTAATGAGCTCTGTTTTGCATTATGCTGTTCCTGAAAATAGTAGTGGTTAGGGTGTGTGACACAGGTTTTCTGCTCCCTTTCAAAAAAGCTGTCTGAAGATGCAAAGTTGGCTCTTTGAGAAAAATGATATTTGAACTATGTTACCATTGTAAGGCATGCAATATTTTCAGTTTGAGGATTAATAGATACGCTTGTTGAAGTATGGTATCCTGGCTCTTTTATGCTAAGCTATTGTTAAGCCAATTTATGAAGAATTTATGTACTAAGCTGAATTATTCCCTGTGTGGCTTTATTGAATAGCCTATTGCATTCTTTTCGCTGCAGATCTACAGAACAGTTCCCAGTGTTTTTTAAATTCTTCAGATATACCTAATTCATGTTCTTTGGAATGACTTGATGTCATCTAGTGGACTCTTCTGAAAATAATCACAAACTTATCTTTCTCCTGTTTTGAAACACTTACATGTAATTGGCTTGCTTATTTAAGTGCTCATAACTTTCAGGGGAAAGAGTTGCTGAATTGCTGCTCATGCAACAGCTTAGTCAAAATTTGTGGTTCAATTCTTAACTCACCTGGGAAAAACTCCATGAAAAGTTGCTGCATCTTCAGGCTCAGTACACACTCCAAGCCATATGTAACTTCATTTTGTTTCATTACCATAGCTATACATTATAAATGTCCCTACAGTAGCAGAAAAACCTCTTTGGAAGAAATCTCCATAGATTTAGTCTGAACCATACTGTCGTATTTTCTTTCTGAAGTACTGTTTGAAGGTCATTGTAAAGTGGTCAATAATTAATACCACAGCTGTTTGCCAGGGAACTAGACTTGATTACCCTTGATGTCCTCCTAGATCAATGTTCCTAATTCCCAAGATGGGCCTCCCATGTGGAACATGGGGAAGGAGCTGTTCTCTGACTGTATCTTTTTACTTGGTTTATTTCTGAGAGAATTTCCAGAATCTGTGAACCTTACTAGTAGCCCTGCATTTAAATTATGCTGCTGGAGAGACCAGAAGGAAGAGATCAAAGCTTCCAGATCAGTTTCTGAAGTCCTGCTTTCTATTAATCTCTCTCCAAAAAGTCTCAAATTTCTATACAGCATTTTCTAGATTAACTTGAATGCAGCTACAAGTTGGACTACAAGTCCCAAAATTTTCTGTATTGCTAGGTATGTCCACTCAGAACAGACACAAAGATTCAAAATGGATCTGAACATTCTGTAATTTAATTCCTGGGAAACTACTGCTAATTTCCTTTAGAGAATAAGTTGCTGTCTGATCTCAGTTTCCCACTGCCCCCTTGTTGTTCTCTGCAGTTCAGAACAATTTCAATTAATACACAAAAATCAATGTGTGTTATTGTTTTTTCTGGCTATACTGTACACCTGGATTTCTAATATTACCAATTCAAATGAGGGGAGGGTGTTTCAACATGTGTTTCTTAAAGCCATCTCTAGCTTTTATTTTTCTTTGTGTGATTGTTGGAGCCTGAAATAATGATTTTTCAGTTGCAAAATGGTAACAAAAGTTCTGAGCCAAAAGTTTATAAATTTGTTCCACAATGCTCCAGTTTAGAGCCTAGATCTGAAAACAGTAGCACATGAAATTCAGAATCCTGGCCTGGGTGCTTGAGAGAATCAAAAATATCAGGTATTTTTTTATTGTGGTCTGCTCTTGTAACAGTGTATGATTAACATTTTTTTTCTTCATGTTTAGGATTTGAGAGAATTCTAGCTTAAACTCCTGTTCACAACTGATGTACAGCCAAAGCAGGCAAAACAAACCTCCAATATATGCCCAGGGAGAATAAGAGGGTTGCAGGACAGAACACTGCCAATAGATGTTGACTTTGAGAATATGAAATGCCAAGCTTGTGTTGCAGAACATCACAAATTTATAGATGTCTGTTAACACATGGTGCATTGACTGAGTTTTCTTCCTTTGGCATTTTGAATGGAGAGATGAAATAAAACATCCTAGAAGGTCTCTTTGTTAAATCTGTTAATCTTCCCTTCTTCATTATCTTATAGCATAGATTAATGCAGTTTACTTTAAGGATGCATTCATTCTCTGTCTACTTGCATACCTACAAGAATGGACAGCATTCTTTGATATAGTTTTCTGATGTCTTAATTCTCTGGTATCGTTTGCTGTTGCTAGGTGTCTTCTTTACATGTTCCAAGGTGTCCTAGACTGTTGTGGAGTCTGCTTTCCAGCATCTGAAAATACCTCAAAGGGGCTGAAAACTACTGAAGTGAACATGTAACAGGGGAGAGCTCTTCAAGAGGCGTTCAGGAATGATTCTGTTCTTTGCACGAGCAATGCAAGCATAGGTGTGTTTGAACCCAGGTTATAAGGGAATTGAGCAGTTTGGGATTATATAGAGTGATTATCTTCAGTAGATGACAAGATCCAGTGATGCAGATAAAAATGTACTGCCAGAAAAGATTTGACCAACTCTATAAATAATGCTACAATAATGGCACTTTTCAGATCTAGCTATAGCTATTTTTCAGTTTAGCTTTTCCCCAATCCCTTGAGTTTTGCTATAAAACCAATGAAATATTGAAGATTTTTTCAGTTTCTGGACTATGTACAGTGATCACGCATTAAAGAAAAGCTCATTTAGTTTCTCACTGAGATTTCTGGTGTGACAGGCATACTAGTCTGAGCATTGCATTCCCGCTTCGTGCTTGTGGTGCCTTGAAAGGAGATGCAGGAACTAATAGAGAGCCGACTGGTTTTTTTTATTCCTGAAGTGTCACATTTTGAGTTACTGTGCAGTAGTGTGCTTTAGCTTGCTGAAAGTTTATACATTAAAAGAGAAACTTGTCAACATGATCTATGTCTCATTAGTATCTAGTCATCTTAGCAAGTGGAGATGGCTGGCATATGAGAAGCCTTATACCCTGTAATTCAGCAAGACAAGAATAGCCAAAATAGTTTTGGGATTAAATGCTTGTTCTGCAATTTATGATTTTTTTCAGATCTTTAGTGACTGAAGTAAAAAAAAAAGGAAAGTTAATTTATTGACTAATGTATTTATGAAAAATATTATTCAAGAAACTATTTTCCTGGAGTTAAAATAAACAGTGGCTAATTTTTTTGGGACCAAAACTCATTTTCAGAGAAAAACAATTTTCTTCCCTTGATATCTCACAGTTATTTGCTACCTGGTTTTGGAACATGAATCTTTTAGAATCATGTTTTCTGAAAGCTTCTGAAATAGTATTTCAATTAAAATCAATGTTATCCAGGGATATAAGTGTCTTACGTTAAAGGAAATTGAAGTATTATTTCCAAATCCACAGTTTAACACCCTTTATTCACAGAGTACGGTATTATGAAGGCCTCATATGAACAACCCACCTATACATGTCTTTTAGAGGCTGAAGTTCTTCTGATGACCATGAGTCTCTTTAAATATCAGATATTCACAGACACAGGTTATTGCTTTGGAAATACATTCAGAGCACTATAGACTGATTATTTTGTCAATGCCATAATATTTTCTTTTGCGGTGAATTAACTTAAATGCTTGGGGTTTTTTTAACTTTCAAAACATGATTAGAAATGAGGAAGAAGGAAAAACTACTTCTGATAAATATTAAGCACATCAAAAATAAGAAAATTTACTTGAAGAATAGGACTTGTGGCATTAACCGTTTAACCCCTGTTTGCTGTATGTTGTAACATAAGCTTTCAGAAACTGGTAATATTCTGTGAATTACTTAAAATTCATGTAATTTCTTACTGCTCATTGCACACTATCAATGTAAGTCTCCTAAACCACATTTCCTACCATGTTAACTTTATTTTTCTGTAATTCAAGTAAGTAACTTTGGGCATGTGGTAAAACCTGAGTAACCTGGTTCACAACTGGAGAGGCTAAAATGGAACAGTTACAATTTTCAGAATCCTTTTGTCACGAGGGGTATGGTACCTCAGGGGTAGTGTGCTAGTTGTAATAGAAAAAATGTTCAAAAATTTGTTGCTACTGTTTGGTTATTAAATTTTCTGTAGGAAGCATTGAACTGAGTTACAAGAGTGCATATACAGTTATGTAACTCTACTGGAACTCTTGTACTACAATCTCTCCACTTTGTTAATATCTCCCTGCCAGTTTTAAAAGTCTGGGAACCATGAGTGGCTGTATACTGCTGATGTTTAACAAACACAGTGTATGAATATTTTAATCTGCCACACTCTCTTAAACAATTTAAGTAAGTGCTATTAAATAAACTAGCAGAAAGCCTCCATTTAGTGTTTCCCAATACCTTTCTTGTTGTACAACAACATTTGTGGAATACTGGAACAATTTGTCTGCAGCATGAGTTATTTTTCTTAGCTTAATATTTGTGATGTAAAACATATGCAGACTGACTTGTTCACATCAAACCTTCCCATGAGGCTAGCTTTCTAAACTAGGGTTTGCTAAATCAAATAAATAATAATTTTTTGTGTAGTACAAATACACTCGGAACAAAATCTTTGTGGCTTCCTGCTTGTGAAAATATAGCTTCTCCTGTCAGCATTTTCTAGACTCAGAAAATCCCTCTGTTTGGTACCCTGATTCCAGATTAACTTCAGGGCTTGCATACCTGACCAATACATACTTGGGCAATAGAGACCCAATATTGCTTTCTAAAGCTGCCTATTGCTTGCCCTCCTGTGCTGTGGATGGTCATTCCTTCAGTAGGACCACTTCCAAAATGTATTTGTGGTTACGAGTGTCTTTACAGGATCAGTATTCCCCCATCTGTCCAGCTAGAAGCTTTGCTAGCAGCCAATATCCTAAAGATATGAAAAGGATTTAAATATTACCAAAATCCTCTAAGAGGTTCTTATTTATCTGTTTATTAGGCATGTTTGGGCAAAGAATGTATTTCATCTTTCAAATAAATATAGCAAAGGTAATGCCAGTGCTGAGACCTGCACTTATTGAAGCAACTATTTAACTGTGTACCTTCATGACCTTGATGGTATGATGTAATTCAAATGTCTCTGGAGTGTGTTTGAGGAGAAAAGAGTACATTCCTGCTGGTGGATGGCAGAGGGCACGTGAAAGATGAGCTTTTGTGGATGCAGATGCTGACACGTTAGAACAACCTCTTATCTTTGCTGTTTGTGGCTAATTGTTGTGTATATACTTACAATTATTTACTGGTCAGTATTATGCAACTGGAATTCTAATAATATGCTTGCACACCTCATTTTTTTCCCCTCTTGCTTGAAAATACATATTTCTTCTATTTGTGTGGCAGGCTTTTTTTTTTTTTTTTCCAACTAAGCATATGCTAGTGTGACAGCAGTGCCCACCCTTGGGGTGCTGTTAAGAGGCAGGGCTCTGTCAGGCCTGATGGAGTCCTGGAACACTGGCCACACCTTTCACTTGCTGGAATGGGATGGAGATGGAGAAGCAGAGTGCTGCCACAGGGATGCCTCAGATGCAAGATGGGCTTGCTGTGCTGCTGCCTCTGTTCTGTAGACAGTGGTAAAATGAAGTCAACCCCTTGCATGTGCAGCGATCCTTGGAGCAGCACTGCATATTGTGATGTTTAAATAATATATCTTTCCTCTTATTGTGGTAGCCCATGAGGACTTGTGACTAGATTGCAACTGAAAAAAAAGGAAAGAGCATGGCATGGGTTTGTGTTCCCTCAGTCCCAAAATCCTCTGATCTCGGTAGAGGAGAGGATTAGCTCGTGTTTTCTTGTACGTTATTTGCTTGGTTGTCTGCTGCGGGTGGATTTAGCTTTTTCCTCTATGCTTTACTTCCTTTCCTTTTCTCATTTTATTTCTGTTTTCCTTCTCCCCACAGAAGTAGCAAAGAAACAACTATCCCTCTTCCCACAGTGCTGTTTTCTGAGCAAGGCAAAAAGAGAAAGCAGTCTCCTGGCTTCAGTCAGGCAGTTCATATATAAAAGATTTTCAGACTGAGGACTACAGAGTGAGGTAGATTGAGGATTACATGTAATAAGGTTCTGCCATGAAGTAAACACCATACAAGATGGCACTTACTGTGAAACATAGCCTAGATTTACCGAGGACTAAAATCGATACGATGTTTCATTGCAATTGGATGCCAAAGAAGGCTGCTATTCACATTCATGGTATTTCACAGATGACAGTGTGCTATTTTTCTTCCATAAAGAAGGACTTATGTGTGTTTATTTGTGCCTTGTCTATCAAAAGGAATCAAAACAACTGCTATAAGCATGTCCTGGCAAGGAAAACATTAGCACAAATAAGGTATGTTTATTCAAATTAAAATCTTAGATATTTGCAAAAGGAAAGTATTAAGTGTAGCTTGCAGAGGCAGCCTGGATATGAGCAACTACATTACATATTTTTAGCTTTTATTTAGATATACTTCAGCACAGTTCAAACCCTTGTTACTCAGATGTGAGTCCATTGTGGACTAGAGGATCAGTAAAGTTGCTTTATATGGCATTAATATTATAACAGCTTTTTTCTGTTGGAGTCTTCACATAATATCAACTAAAGGTTAACTTCAGCTTCAGTTTCTCTTCAGGGGCTGATTATTATGAAAATGATTTGAAATTATTCCTGATTTAAATACATTATATTTTGCTTAGTTGTGTGATCACAAATTCCTGTGATGGAAGTTAAATGGCACGAGCCCTGGTTTATCTGTCAGGCATTTTATAAGTGACTTAAATTTTTGGCACTGTTAGATCTCAGATTGCAGTTACTCCCTATGCTGGTATTGCAGCAGGGGTTACAGCAGGTTTTCTGTTACTGTTTTATTCAGTTTAACAGTACAGGGACATCAGTGTACACTAATGCCAGAATAATTCAATGATTACAATAAAAATTGTAATAAACAAATACTAAAGGTTTTTTCCTGGCAGGAAATCCTGCTTTATGAATGAAAGAACTGTTTGAATTTGGTGATAAAGTTTACAATTGTCTGAGAAATAATCAAGATTTCTATAGGAAAAATGCAGTGACTGTTATTTTCAAGACCTAACCATCTAATAGATTTGCAGATCAGATATATCCATATGGTAATTATGTATCAGTTGGTAGTTTGAGTTTTTAATCAGGATGTTTTATAGACTTTTTTTTTCCATAAAGCCACTTGAGGATGACTGACACTTTACAGCTCTGACAAGATCAGGTTTAATTATTTTAAGAGTGTTTTTAGAGGTTTGAGCTATTGCTTTGCCCAGCTGAATTCAGGCTCTAGTTGGCATCGGGCCCTTGTAAATATGCATATACACACAGAATTAATTCCCTTTTTGAAGCTGTTTCTGTATGATCACTATGAATTATATGCCCTTAGTAACTGCTTCTTACTCTTTATCCTGAAATAGAGAAGGGTTTTAAAAATATGATTCTGTTAATCTCTGTTCATTTTACCTCTTAACAGAACATGTATACATACTTCTGCTATGTTTGCTGTTTTAAAAATTGAGTAAGGGCAATCTAACAGTGATGTCCCCTCTTTTTATGACTCAACCTTGGAGTTTTTTTTAATTTCTCACCAGGAAATTGAGCTACTACTTTTCTTTCTGGAAATAAATTCTGTTATTTGGTCACTCCACTGTGCAGTCTTGCACACAACCTCCTGAATGTTGGTACTAGTCTCTGGTGTGATTTAACTTAATCTATATAGATTTTACAAAGATTAATGGTGTCTGGACTTATTCTGATTTATTTCATGTTTTAATTATTTACTAAGTCATTAATGGCATTCTACATATATATATATGAGGAATGAATTGTGGTGTTTGGAGAAGGTTGTGAATAGGTGAAGAATGTATAGAAAGTTATGAGGGTGTAGATTTTATTTTTATTAAAGAGCATCTTGATACTTTTTGGGTAGAAGTATAGTAATGTGAAAAAGTGGTAAACTATCTGTAAAATGTGGTCTAAAACAGAGTAGGGATGAAGAGTAGGGAGCGTTTTTACTTGATTCTCCACCCCTGTGATTATTTTTCTTAAATCATGATTCAGTTTCTTACTCTTTGTAGGTTTGTGGAATATCACCTTTAAAGAAATGAGCAAATGGAACTTTCCTTTTGCTTTTAACTACTTTAGTTAAATTTTTGTTAGGTGCAAAGTCTGTGCTCACTTTCTCTGTAGAAATAGTAGAATCTTTCCTGAACCTCACTAAACTAAAGGTTTAGAGTTGCAGTAAATAGTCAATTAACTAATTCTGTAGAACTTAAGCTATAGAGACAGAACTACTACAAGGCTGTATATATCTCATGGCTGCTTATTCTGATGTGTGTGTATGGTTTTGAAATACTGAATTTTTTTAAGTGTTTGGATCATGAGGCTAGATGCTTAGTTTAACAGTCTCAGTCAAGGACTAGCATTTAAATGACTCAAATCTGAAGGCTAAAGCTCATTTCTCATAGCAATGAGTGGAGCCCACTGAGGCAGGTAATAACTCTTTGAAAAGTCAGAAAGCAGTAGAAACGACTAACAAAGACAATCAATAGATAAAAATTGAATTTTTTATAATATCTCTGTGAGTAAAAAGTCTGTTTAATGGAGTGTAACTTTATATTGATACTGATTATATTATACTTAGAAATTAATTAGCAACAGGACAATCAAGGTATGATTGTGACTCGTCAGTGTGATGCTGCATGTTGCTTGTGGTAGGTGGCTTCCTACATTAGAAAATATGATGAGTCATTTCCAGGCTCAAAAAAAGTCTTGAACTTGAATTAAGCATTTAAAGCATTAAAACTGAGTTAAAACTTGTACTTCTAAGCAGCCTCCCATGTTTTCCCTTCAACAGATGGGAACTGAAAATACATTGGTTAAAGTAGGGAGTTTAATTGCTTTGATACTCATTACTAGCTGTATGCTTCCAGTACTTTACACAAATGTGAATGTTTGTCCACAGAGGGTTTGGATTTTAACAAAGAAATGTTTCTTGCAGACTTTTTCACAAAGAAAACTCTATTAAACTTACCTGTTCCATCTTCTTGTGAGGAGCAGCTGAAGTAATTTTTAAAAGCTGACAGATCTGTTTGTGACAAGTTTACTAAAGTCTTTGTCAGGCTCACCTCTTTCATTTATATCTTTCAGAAATCCTTCTCAATATTTACCTTCAAAATCCTTCCTGAGATTTCATCCTCTTGCCTAGAGGCATCATGTGGAATGTTAAACATGTTAACATAGTTTATCAACCTTTGAATTTTGACTTTTGAGTGTGCTCATTGAGAATGATTAAGGGTCAGTGCGTTTTCTTTGTTTTGTTTTAAATCAGACAGAATTAGGTCTTAACTTCAGAATCTGGTGAGGCTAAAAGGCTTGAAACAAAGTTATTTTGGTTACCAGAGTCTCACTACTGACTAGCAAATATACAGCTCAAAGTGTGAGATCCAAATTTGATGTGTGATAATAAAAATGAGTTGTCAACGCTGCTTTTGTGATGACTACTAACAGTTTAACTCGACTGATCATGAAAAATATTAATATTACAAAGTGCTCCTGTGTGTACAGATTTTACATCAATATCATCATTAAAATTGACATAAGGCTCATTTTAAAATCTTTGTAATGAATAGAAAAGCTGTACATCTGTCTCAGGGATTCTGGGTGAGTGATTTCAGATAGTTCCTCTGGACCAGTGGAAAATGCCATGCAATCCTGAAAGAGTGAAGGCTTGGAGGTTCTTTTCAGACAATTGCAATTAAAAGGGATTAAGAAGCTGCTTAAAGAAGAACCTTTAGTTTTCTTTGCATGTGTATATGGTTTTGATCCTCTGTTCTGTATTTGAATAATCTCGGTGTTGAGAGCCAAGTCCAGCTTGTTCCACTTAGGACTACTACCATGGGTAACACCAGAGGAACTGGGCTTCACTGGAAAATACTGCTATACTTCTAACTAGACTATGAATGTCAATAGAAAGTTCCTGGTATGAATTGCACACTGTGGCTAAAAGGAATTGCTAATTACTGGGTGAGCAGATAACGATGAACACTGATTTAGACATGTAATGCCTAATCTTCTGTCACATTGATGATTTTCAGACCAACTACTGCTCTGTTTAACAAAGCCTACATCTACAGAGTTAGATATTCCCAAATGAGCAGTGTGACTGCCACCACGGGGGGGTGGGGAGGGGGGGGGAAGATTATTTTGCTTTTTAGATTATTCTTTCTAGCTGATTAAAATAAACCTCTGATCTCTACTTTGATATTTCAGTTTCTTGAACTCAAAGTATTTGCCACCTTACTTACACAATGTCTCTTTAATATTGCCAACTGTGACAGTGATGCTTTAGACCAATGAGACAAAGACAGAGCTTGTTCTCTCCTGCAAACCTTCCTGGCTTGTTTGCCTGTAAGATTAACTCATGTAATTGATGTTATAATTTTATTTGGTTCAGAGTTGCAGGAAAATATTGTAACTAAAATGTAATGCATTTCAGAACATTGTTGCCCTTAGTCATACCTGTGTCTGTAAGGTGTAAATCGAGACAGAGAGAGAGCACTGATAGCAGGAAGTCTTCGGGTAGAGGATGAAAGCAGTTGGTCATGAGCTTTGGCTGATCTGCTGAGCTACGATTTGCGCTAGAGTCATCAAAGAGTCACTGCAGGGAATTAGTCTGACTGGGAAATATAGTCTTTTTTATCTAGAGGGTATCTGATTCCATAGTCCTTTTGTAGTTCGTATCTGACCTGTAGGGAGACAACGAAAAGCAGAAAACTTTCATCAAAGCCATCTCTAAATGTAGGAACAGAGTAACAATGTCT
Source organism: Pterocles orientalis (assembly GCA_011057875.1). Lineage (NCBI taxonomy): Eukaryota > Metazoa > Chordata > Aves > Pterocliformes > Pteroclidae > Pterocles > Pterocles orientalis. Next base: position 1,227,441 of record WKFP01015431.1, read on the forward strand.
GGGAGTGTACAGATGGTAATTAGTGCTATCTACAGGAATCTCTGCTATTCCAATAAACAATGAATTTCCACTTATTCTGAGGAAGACTTTTTTTGTAAACTAGAAATTTTTCACTGAATGTAATGAGTCTGTTTTCTTTTGATTTCAATCTACTTCGTGGATAATCATCAAATAGCTTCCTAAAATATTTGAAAATTTGCCTGCAGTAGGTTCAGATCCGATCATATGTTTTTAATGGTTGCATTTTATCAGAAACTTTGTGGACAGACACATAAGGGAAGCTTATGAATATAAATTTCCATGGTATCACACTACAAAACTCATAACAGAAAAACTGGAGTGAATACTTTAACTCTACTTGAATAACTCCATAATTTGGTTATTTCGGATGGGCTTTCATAAGGCTACCAACCTGTTGGGCCTGTGAATCTCAGCAGTCTTGAGGTCTAATACTGCTTATTATTTGCTGTTTGTGGCTTTTCTAGAGTTGTTCAGCTAAGTTTTTCTATTTAAATTATTGGTTACAGTAGTATCATTAAATACATAAGAAAGCTATATTAAATACAATGTATATACTTGTGAAGAAAGCATCATAATGAAGAATAGAAGATGTATATTACCTTCAAGCTAAAAAATTGTTAACAGCTCAAGCTGCTTCTCACCTGAGCGTGTTTTATGAATATGAACCTGTTAAAATGTGAAACCCCACAAGATTACTACTGTTCTTAATATAAGTTCTTGGTTCTTTACTGTTTATTTGGAAGGATGTTGGACTTTCTGTTAATCCTTATTAATTTCAGGATAACTAGATAGTCTATCTAGTATTTATTAGACTGACAGTAATTATCCTGGTCTTTTTAGTATTGTTGAGAAAAAGGTCTTTTTCAAGAACTGAACTCATTTTAAGGAGCTACTTTAAAATCTGTTAACAGAAGAAACAAAAAAGTAAGCTGCCAGTTGCATTCAGTGGTATAAAGTCAATTTACAATCTCTGTACAGCACAAATGTTCCTCAAGTCTGACCATTCAAAATGTGTAAATAATTAAGCTAATATTCTATCTACCAGTGACAATGTATTAATTATTTGTCTTGATTTTGCTTTGTTAAACTGTGTGTTGCTTAGCAATTAAAATATGTAGTTGAAAATAGCACGATCTTGTTCACTCAGCAAACTTTTCTGTGTTTTCAGTTTTTCCCCAAGAGCGTCTCATGAGCTGAAGTTTACATGTCCTGAAGCTTACACCTGTAATGATTTTTGAACTAGTTCAGCCAGTTAAAGCTCAGTGTAAACCTGAAAATTTTGCATTTGTAGCCTACGAACAATGGTGATTAGAATAAAAATAACCAGACTTCTTAAAGATTTTTATTAACTCTGCATCATCATTTGATGTGAACAATAAACTGTCATGATTAATATTTGGATCTTACTAACTATGAGAAACCTCTGAAAGCTCTGGAAAGAGCAGGTCTTTTAAGTAGATTTGAGCTGCATGGACTTTTATTTGTGTCAATGTAACTTCCTGTAAGCTCAGGTGGGGCTTTTTCAAGTTTATTGTCCTATTTTAGAGATTAAAGACATTGCCTCTGATTTCAGGATTTAAAAAAAACCCAAAAAACAACAAACCAACAAAAAACCCTAAACAAACAAACACATGCCCACAAAAAGCCCCCCCCCCCCCAAAAAAACAACCCAAAAACAAACATGCAGGTTTAAATAAGTCCTTAGAATAAACTTATTTTGGTACAATTAAAAAAGTTTTAGCTATCTGATTTTCAGATTTAATCAGGCTTTTGCAGACAGTTTGAACTCTTTTGGAGGCATTAAATGTGTCTGAAGGTCAGTTGTCTGAGGGCACAATTACCGATAATCACATCTGAAGCTTGTAGACAGCATAACTGATTTCCAGGTACTACTGGTTAAAGGCAGAATACTATAAGCCATTATTTTTTCATGTGTATCTGATAATTATGGCCATGATTGCTTTTATTGAATGAATAAGGAAATCCCTTCTTCTGTTGACAGTACCTCAGGTTACTGCTTATTCTTTCTTTTTCTTAGTTATCTGACAAGGGCACTTAAAACTTGGAATGCCCTTCTATTTTTGTGTGAATATTGAAATAGAAGTAATTAAGCAGCACTTATGAGTGCGGTTGACCCTAATCTCTTCATAAAACACTGTAGATGTTAGCTGGATATGGAGTATAGTTAATGTTCTAATTTCTGCAGTTGGTTGAAATTTAATGGCTTAACAGAAACTATTCTAATTCCTGCTCCATGGAAGGATGTAATGTAACAGACTTCTTAGACAAAATGATCCACTGGAAAAGACAATATTGATAAGAAGGTTGGAGCTCTTGGTGAGACCTGACCCCTGTCTGTCTGGTCTTCTGACAAGCATTTCTAGGAACTGGGTAATGCTGGCTGGATAACACAGCCTGGTCTATCCCTGTTACCCAAAGATCAGTCTACTTCTCAATATTTGTTTTCTGACCTGGTATGTCCACAAGAGGTCTGTGCTTTCTTCACTATAATAGAATTAACTAACAAAAATAAGTGTTAAGATTTTTCTTCTTTCTTCAAATATGTGGTATCGATAAAAATAGCAAGGTATTATTTTTGGTCTAAAATTCTAATACAACAGCATTATAGTTTTAAATGTTACCTTTTGTGTTGTGCTATTAACTTATAGAACAGATGATTGTTTTCAGCACTGATGTCTGTTTTGACATCTGGAAGAGTTTTGATATCCCTTGCTAGCATTCCATCTCTTTTGTTTTGTTTTGACACCAAATTGATAATGGCTAAACCGCAGACTTTCATTTATATATTATGGTTGCTGTGTGTTTTCTTTATCCTAAACCACTTCTGTTCTTGATCAGACATGCAGACTATCTTTCTCAAATATTGTAAAAATCTGTGTAATCAAGAAATTACAAAGTGTTCTTTAGGAGTAGATTGATACGGTGTAGTCAAAAGCCATTGACAGTGATAGTTTCAGGTGCTTAAAAAAGCTAAATAACAGTCTAACCTGAAGTGGTTGAAACAGGAAAGGTTATGCTATGAAATTAATGTTATAAATTGTGTTGACTATGGGATATACTTACGTCTACTATTTCCCTGCAGCTTACATTGAAAGGGAGAAAATGCAACTCCTGTTTCGCAGTCTTATGTGAAATTTTGATGTCTGCAGTCTTGTGAGGAAGTGTTATCATGATACGGTAGTCTTCATAGTCACCTAGTAGTGCATAACTGGAGACACTGGAGGGGAAAACCATAAATATTTGGACAATGATTACACTAAAGAAGGGACAATTGTCTAGCAAACCTCTTTCCATTTGAGGTTTTGTAGGAATTTTTTTCCACCTATGATTTAATTTTCCCAAAAGCAAAGCCCAGACTAATTCCATTGATCTCCATGCCTATTTTATTTCAAGAAGTCCCTCGGATTCTTACAGGTATTTTAGAGGAAACAGTACTACTTATGCTTCAGTGTTAAGAAGCAAATACAGTCCTGTTGAATATGTGGTTCAATGCATGAATCACTTCTCAGGAAAAGTGCATCTTTTCCAGATCAAAGACTTGAGTCTACTGTAAATAATCAAAGCAGTCTTATGGGAATGTTTTCCTCATTGATTTTTGACATTCTACTGAAATGTTTCACACAATAATGTGCTATTTACATTTGAGTTTTTCATCTATGCTTTGGAGTAAGAATATGGATTTCACTTTCCTGTATTTTAATAATTTGCATGAAGATGTGTGTGTTCATTTAGATTATATAAATAAGGGTCATTAAGAATCTTGTATAGGTGAATCTAGCAAAAAAAGAAAGGCAGAGAAATTATGGTCATGTACATCGTGTTAGTTAACTCACAAGTACTGGCTGTAACAATACATTATGCAGAGGAATTTGATCTTGTGATTGTCAGCAAATTACACAACAGATGAGTTCTGTGGGCAAAAATAAGATAGCCTTATGTGAGATCAGTGACCTTAAGTGCTGGTTAGTAGCAAATACACTTGTGAATGAATATCAGTTATGACAGCATGGTGAAAGCTTGTTTGCCTTCTAAACAGCAAAGTATTTCTAGAGCTTGAAGGTATTAGATTTGGATATCATCTGTTTGAATGAATTGAAAGCTTCCAGTATAAAAACGCTAATCCAGTACAAGAATGATTGGGAATGAAGGACCCTCATGTCCTTGACTGTTTTGATGCTGATGATATACTCTGAACCGGGCACATTCTGTAAGCACAGTATGTAATTCTCCTTAATTGAGGAGTCATTTCTGTATCCATTTCTGATTTTTCTGTTCTGTCCAGTGTTCTTAGTCAGTGTTCAGTTCATTCTTTATGTAGATCCTCATCCTTTAATGTGATCAACATGAACAGATAATGTGAGATAAAATGAATGGGAAGCAGGGTGTTGTGAAGGCATGTATGTAACTTTGGGCTACTACTTGATAAGTTTCAAGAACATCTAGAAGCTCTATGCTAGAGAAATTTACTGGATTAATGCCATTTGAGAGTCTTGACATAGCCTCTGATCAGTGAGAGACTGTGAAAGGAAGACACAATGTACAGCATTGGGTGTTCTAAAGCAAAAAGCAGCTTGATACATGTTGTCTGTTTATGTATTTTTCTATAACTACCTGTACTTTAGTGGTCAAAACAAGTATTTATCCAGAAAAAATTGTCTTAACCCTAGGCTCTTGCTTGTTGTCTTTTTCCAATGTCCCTTATTCCTCTCCTCCCTAGTCTATATGTGATCATTCCTGGTGACTGCTGAACTACATCTCTCAGTGATGAATAACTAAAGAAACCTAACTTGACATTCAGGTCACTAGCTAAATTATCAAAAGCTTATTTAAATAAACAGCCCAGAAGTTACATTGCACATATATCTCATCAAGCTGTTCCTTTAGACATTTCCTTTCCCTTGCATTAAATTGCTTTTGGGCAGTTTTTGAAAGTTTGTCTCCTGTTTTGGCTATCAGATGCATTTTTGCACAGATGTGACCCAGCTATGTTGAAGTATGTGGAGTCTGAGTTGTATAGCTGTTCTGCATGCAGAACACATATTACAGGTAGGCTCAGGATTATTTCAGCAACAGATGAAATAAAAGCTGGATTGATATTCCAGTCCCAGCAAAGAGATGTGAATTCCTCATGAGAGTGACTGATGCAATTTTGCAATCCTAATTAAGTTTTGGGCAAAATAGTGGAGAAGAAGGATGTCTGTAAAAAACACACTGGATTCCTTGAAATCAGAGATCATTAATTTTGAAGGATAAAAATAATTCTTGTTACTTTGAACGTCTACAATATTTATTACAAACCTGCTTCCTTGAAACTGTTTGGAAAAACTTTATTTGATATATGGGGATATTGCAGAACCTCTGTGGAACTTGTGATTTCAGCATGAAATGTGAGGTTTTAAACTTATGACTCAAGATCACTGTAGTAATGACCCTAAAGCCTGTAGTTTGGAGCTAGGATCAAACTAAGGAGAGGAAGAACTCTGATACTAATGGAACAAAAAAATAATACTTGTAATTCTGTTGCCTGAGTGGTTTATGATATAAGCAGCATACAGTTTAAAGATGATGCTGATGAAAATAAAGACAGACAGGAATGACTTAACCGACACTTTCAAAGCAATATATAAATATATAAAAGGAAGGGGTTTGTTTCTGTTTGCTCTTAAGCACATTTCCCTTCAGGGAGATGTGAGATGCTATGGAAATAAAAAGCATGTTGTATATCAATAGCTCTTTCATGGAGAGTGATCTTCAAATTGATCTGATGTTCTGTCACACTTTATAAGCTTTCCTCTCTTTTGCCTTAAAGCAGCACTAATAACAGTCATGATAAATGCAAATATTATATTAAATACTTTTAATCTCTGCAAGTAAGAAATAAGGCTTCATCAGACCAGAGTTTTAAGTGTTGTCAATCAATGCTGGTTAGTGCAGGCTGGAGACTTCCTGAGCCAAATTCAAATATGCAGTCTGAACATAATAATTTGAGCATTAGATAAGTTCTGTCTGATCATCTTTTATGTCTAGATTATCTACTTTTACTTTGAAGTGCAAATAAAAAGTTCATTCTTTTTTAGCCTGTATGTTTAACTGAACTTTTAGGTCTGTCTCATGAATCTTCTTTAACAACTAAAAGCACATTCAGTTTCATATTCCTCAATCTCTACTTGACAGTAAAAAAAAAAAAAAAACCCACACTACAAAGATCAGAAAACAAAACAAAATTTCACAAATTAAAAAAAACCTGTGAAAATATTTTCATATTAATCTCAATGATTTCAGGATTTTTCATTAAGTAGTTTTGTTGCTTTTACTCCTGCCAGTTAAACAATGTGCTAGACTTATTGGTCCATGATCGTATTCATAAGTGAGATGTTGTGCAGCTTTGTGGAATATTTGCCTGCCTTCATATCACTGGCTCTACTAAAAATAATTTTTATGCTGCCAAATAAAAAAAAAAATAGAAGTTTTATTTAAATTGCCAAACATGCTGACTTAGAAGTTCGGGGAAACCTGTACTTGAAAGACAGAATTAATTTTTGAAAACCTACTTTCCAATTGCTGCTGAAGGATAACACTAAAGGTGTGAGATATAAGTATCAGAACAGTCTGCACTGTGCAAAATATTGGCAGATGCTGTTTTCATAATATTTGGTGCTGTTCCTGAAATACAAAATGCAATGTCTGCCAATTTCCTTGGAGCAGACTGTGTTTTTCCGGAATGTCTCCATTATATTATGCGGTAACTTGAACTTGGCTTTTTGTGAATTAACAGGGGAATCCAGTTTCAAGGAGTTGTTTTGAGGAGGAAATTTAAAATGATTTTGCTGTTACAGTGAGAGTGCAACTCAGTTGAAAATAATCTGTGATACCCAGTTTCTTGGAAGCTCACCCATTTGTGGGGAGTAAAGGCATGTTTAATTTTATGGATGAAAATCCTCTTTTGCTTCTCACATCTATAGAATTTAAGCAGGCACTTAACCTTTCTTTTCTGCAGAGCTGTTTATATCAGCGATTAGTTTCTTTGCGAGATACAACAAAAAACTTCTAATGATTATTTCGGGATGTACCTTGTAAATGCAAAAATGGATCACCCATTTCCTGTCCTTGGAAGTCTCCAGTGTGTCATAATTGTGAGTTTATTACAGGCTGTTTTGCCTTCAGAGAGAATTGTTCCTGAGGCAGTTAAGATCTGTAGTTGATAGCTTTTTTCTTTCCCTTTGGCAAGAAAGTTGGAGAGAGATACTCAGCAGCTATCAAAACCCTCTGACTCTAGGTCTTTTTATTACTTAATTTGAAGACAAACTTGTATGCATTTGGAGAGGAGGATCTTTGTCTTCTCTTCATGATGGCAGTGAGTTGGGACTTTTTTCCCCAGCAACAGAACCTTCCGTTGTGTCAATTGTAACAAGGGCTGCAATCCCCTTGTTAGTCATGGATCGCTTGCTGTGGCCATCACTGGTCAGCTTGAGGAGGCACTACTTTAGCTGCAGCAATGCTGGGCGGGATGAAGAGAAGAAAAGAAGGCTCCCAAAGATAGTAATTTGTGCAAAGTAAGTGTTTGACAAAAGAAAAGGGATTTTAAGGACAACAAGTGTTGCAGAACAGATGCTTTTTCTTTAATGAAAGCAATATAGAATTATTTGGAAAGAAAATAGGAAATTAATCCTTCCAGTTCTGGAACTGTCAACCAGTTCTCTGCCTGACATGGATACTGGAAAGGAACAATACAGCAGGAGTGTTTGATTTCCGGTTTTGCTCTCTATTTTATCTTTCTCGTCTTATCTGACCCTATTTCCTCTTATTTGTGTGCTACTTTAGTCTTTCTTTCTGTAAACAACCAACTTCTTGTTCCCTCTTGAGCTTTTGAATGAAGTGAGAACACTGCTGTGTTCCTAGTTGGGGCACATTCTCCTCTTTTCTGAGAGCACCTGTAATAAACCAGAAAACAGTGATCTGACCATGCAGAGTAAGTTCTAACTGAGGTTAGGAACAAGTCAAACAGAAGCTTCTAGAAGGTAAGATGTAGTATATTGTGTTTTTTATAGAAAAAAAAAGTGTTTTGAGGCTGGTATCTAAAATTACTAGGTAAACTTCTCAGAAATTTTCTACTTTATTGGTTCAAAACTTGGAAATCCCTTCTGTTTTCTGTAAGGCATCTCCAGGTTTTGGCTTCTGACAGGAGCTGTTCTCTAGTCTATGAGGCAAAAACAAGAGGAAGGTTGGGGAAGTGGAGAAGAGGGGAGAGTAAAATGGGAATAGAATAAGGTCATCGTTAGCATACTGTGTTCAGTACTCATGTCCTGTACTCTGGGATACTAAAATTACATCTTTGATTTGCTTTCTCAAATCTGTAAAAAGCGTTTCATGAGAGGCTGGGAAAAATTACTTAGTGTTTCTATATTGCTTTGTGAAACTGAATTATTCACTTATTTAAACGTTAATTAAAAATTATAAAAGACACTACAAAATAGCATAGATAGAAAATAGTTGCCCTTATCCCCGTCACTGCTTCTCTGAAGAGGAAACGTGGTTCAAAAATACCGAGTTGCAATCTTCTCTGGGTACGTGCGTACTCGTTTTTTCTGTTAGCATCAGGTAGGAGTTACATTGCTGACAAGAAACAACAAATGCTGAGTGATGCGGGGAGTACACTTGAAGAAATATCCAACACTGCTTTCTCAGAACTTGAGAGATCTTAACCAAATTTCCACTTTCCACACAATCTTCTACTCTTTCAGTATTGTCTTATATTTTGTCTCACATATCTATATAAAAATGTCAATCTTGTTTGTTTTTGAGGCATTTTTATGATGAATTTAGGTATTTGGCAGGTTTTGGTTTTCACCCTTTAGCAAAAAAAAAAAAAAATTGGACTGCTGAAATCTAAGTTGTTACTTTATCTTTTTTGATCATTCTCTTTAACAAGGCAAAACATATGTTGTGGTCTGACACTAGAATTTCTTTTACCTTTAATACTATTTATTGAGTCAGGCTATGTCTCCTTTTTGCAGTGACAATGCATGTCAGAATAGTAAATGGAAGAGAACGGGAACCAGGACCTCTAATCCCCAATCTGACAGTTTTGGCTTTAGGCAAGTCACTTAAATTCTGCCTCAGATTCCAGTAAAATTAGATAGGGTGTCTCTTGCTCCTCAGAGTAATGCATGAATTGATTTATACTTGTGAGATTTTGCAAAGTGCTTTGTTTTACTCAGCCTTCCTCTCCTCGTCTCCCCGCTGATTTCTGGTTTCCCATTGGCCAAAAGAGACATGATGGAGGGAAGGAAATAAGTATCATTACTATGCAGGAAGATAAAAGTGAAAATGAATGTAAGTATAAAATTGCCATTTAGACCAATATTGACACATGAATATGAATTTGCAAATGGAGAACACATGGACATTACAAAGTTGTAAAATTATCCTGGGCAATTTTCTTATCTTTGGCCTCTTGTCAAGAATCTAATGGATAAAGAGAAGTTTTGGAATTTGACAGACATGGAGGAAAATGAGAGCAGCAGGCTCATTATACCCTGTACTATACCAGTTGCAGAAAACTTCTATAATTTTTCTTTTAGCCAATAGGTTTTGTGGCTCCTACAATGCAACTTCATCCTTGTTCTGGAACAAGTCCTGTGCTATAGGAGTTCTGTTTTCATAGACGTGTCTCTACAAGTACAGCTGGAGTATGTTGTTGACATGATGTAGGATGTCTGCTGGCAGGCTTCAATGGCACATTTTAAACCATATTATAGAACTTTTACTGCAGTATTCTTAAAAACTTAAATTTGCCTTATGTTTTAACTCTTGAACTCAGCATAAATTCTAGATGAGTTGTCAAGTATTCATAAATGCTTTAATTACCTTTTGTCAGCTAGAGCAACATTGAGCACTGGCTGGACAGTCTTATGTAAGCAACTATAGTTGCAGAAGCAATCAGAGCCAAACCCTGAGATCCCTCTAGTGTAGATGGAGCAAATGCCATCAGAATCTCCCAAATCCCATAAACTAATCAGACAAAATAACACTTCTGTTGGGAAATCTGTGTATATTGGAAATTCTGATGAAGCCAAAACCTGCTGAGCAGTATATGTGATTTGAATTGAATGGGTGCAACTTCATCAGTGAAACTTTGAAATGCAGACCAAGACAAAGCCTTAATCTAACCATTACCTTTCAGAAAATGTTCCCTGTGTGTATATTTTAAATGCTAATTTTAATCAGTATAAGAGACATTGAAACTAGTCATGGAGCTCCAGTCCTCTTGAGAGCAATAGGATTTAGAGTGTAGCCTGTTGTCTGATGAGCCTCTGCAGCAGTCAGATGAAGAGATGCTTAAATGAGAAAGTATTGTGTTGTGGCGGCTTGTGACTTTGAAAACGTTTCCAGCTGTTTCTTAGAATTAAAAATAATAAAGACTGCAAGTTTCTAAGTGTTTGGGTGTTTGTTGCTACAGAATCTTTTGTTTGCTTGTGCTATTGTATGTTGAGGGCACTAATGTAACTCCTCATCAGATATAAGTAAGAAAACCTGGGTGGGGGGATAAGAAAGGAGTGTAAGGAAAGTAACAAAGCAGTTATGTACCATTACACCATATGGTGTAACATGGATGTAATGTGTGTGTGTGTGTGTGTTACAGAAAAATAGGAAATGGTATTGTTTGCTGTGACTTGTGTGTTACGAAAGTATTCCCTTTATGTTCTACCATTTTTATCAGCCTGTCACTGCTGTCAGCAGTCTGTATGGACTGAGAGGGCTGCATTCAGTTGCTGTTGAAGTCCTCGAGACTATATAATGTACGTAACACTGTGCTTTGTCCATTCAAAAATTCCTTCAGCAACCTTGACAGTTTTAAACATCAGTGGGACCAAGGCAGGTGTAAGGTGTGATAATGTGTTATCAATAATTATGTCTCTTGGGTGCCATTTGAGCCAGCTAATGTCAGCCAGCACAGTTCTGGTGGGCAAGATTTCCAGTTACACTACTGTTATGTTGTAGATTAACTGATACGGTTGAGAGTTAGCTCAAAAACCTCTGTTATGGTACTGTATTGGCAGCTCTTTGTATAATAGATTGACTTGACTATCTATGACATGGTAAAGCATTGCAGATTATAGACTGTAAACTCAACCTGATCTGTGACACTTCAGCTATGAGGAAGGTGCAGAAGGCTTGAGTGTCATGTTAGCCCTATGTGCTGTTTGTCCACTTCAGGATAGTCTCATTTGCCTATGCTTGGTTGTGCAGTGAGACCCTAAGCTACAATGCCATTCATAGAATAGTTTGGGTTGGAAGGGACCTCCATGCTGTAGGAAATGGGAAAATAGAGATGTATAGTTTTATTTAGAGCCAGAATTTATTGCTGTGTGAATATAGTGCCTCTGAGGATGCCTAAAAGCAGAGAGCAACCTGTGTTTTTTCAGGTAAGGGCTGTTGTGATTTAAATACCTAATAGTATTCTGGAGACTTGCTCAGGAAAAGCTGATTTGCAAATCTTTGTTAGGAATCAGCACAGCTGAAAAAAAGAAAATTTAAAAAAGAAAGGAAAAAGTGAATTAATTCAAGAAGAATAGAACAATTCAAAATGAAAACCTGAATAAAAACTTTCAAAATCTGCTGTGATTGAAGAAACTTTGGAGACAGTGTGTTTCAATTGAACTGGAAAACGTAATGAAATTGTGCCAGCATTTCTTTGATTAGTGGTGAGGTCAGTTTCTTGTCAGAGGAAAATCAGATTTAGTTTGAACAGTGGTAGTGTTTTTAATGAAACATTTTGACAAGTTTTTGTTTTTAACTTAACATTTGTGTGTATGTGCAAGTATATAAGCAGAAAAATGAATCAAATGTAAAATATTTCAGTCAAACTGAGATTCTAAAAAATAAATTTGTCTTCCACAACTTTAGTCATGTGTGGAACTTTAAAATGAAGTCAAAATTGATATTTAAAAGTGAAGAGAAAGACAGCTGGATGCTTAATAACATGACAAGGGTCATACTGGGTCTGTTTTGGCCAATGTCCAGTCTCTGACAGGTGCCCACTACAGATGTTTGGAGAAGAGGCAGAATGACTAAACCATACAGTCATTTCCAGTCTTTCCAGAGGAAGCGCTGGCAGATTGCAGAGACTTAGGTTTTAGGACCTTCCTACTTTGCAGCTAGTCACTGCGTTGCCAAGGGAGTAATAACAAAATGCTTTGGAATCTGAGTATGTAAATTCCTGCAAATTGGTTCAGATGGGTTTTGTTAGATCAATTCCTGCCTTGTGGAGGCTTAGTGCACAAGCATATGAGTGAAATAACTTTTCAATTTGCAAAAAATTTACCCCTTTGGAGAGAAAAACATGAGGTAAATAATTTCAATTCTTTTTTTGTCCCCCAAACTAGCACTACTTTAAAAATTCTTTGAGACAAAATTATTCCTTCCAGGAAGGAGTAACAGCTTATTAATGTGTGCTCTGTATTCACTGTTAGGAAGGATGACATTCAATTGATTTGATTGAAAATAAACCATTTGGAAACTTAAATTTTCCTTTATTTAGTCTGGGTGCAGATTCGCCATCAGCAAATGTTAAATATTTAAATTAGGAACATTATAAGCTAACTGAAATAAAACAATACAAGGGAAGCCTGAACATTGTTAAAACTAGTAGAAGCTGTGAGGTTTCTTTGTTAATAAGCTTTTTTGAATCAACAGGTTATGAGTATGTGAACTTTGATTATCAGAACAGAAATAACTGGTGTGAAATTTGTATTGTAGAAGTCCCGATTGGCATACAGTCCCTTTAGTCACGTAACATTTAATCAATTTAAATGTGTTAACTTGCTGATGTTTAAGTTATATCCCATATAATCCAATAACTGGCAAAGTTTGGGGAAAGTTGACACACTTCAACTGAAAAATGGAAATGTCCATTTATTTCTAGAATCAGCATTCTACAAGTTCAATTGTGTGCCAATACTTCACCAAAATCTTCCCTGCTATAGGGAAGTAATTAATTAAGAGTTATTTTAATTGGCAGGAATATTCTGAAGTACTTCATCTCACCTGCCTGGTACTAGGGGAGCAATGAGAGTTCCCTCAGAATTATTAGCTATGTCATAAAATAAAACAATATTCTTTATCCTTTCATTTACTTAGTCACCACCTGGTTTTAGCTTTCATGCTCTTAAGTCACATTGTGTTTTCTTTGCTACTCCTACATTATTATAAGCTGGTTCTTAGCCATTGATAATTAACACATTTACAGATTATGTTAAGATTAAATTGAAATGTTCATACACTACCAATGTGTCTGAAAATCCTGTAAGAATTGAACTTCACAGCTAATCAATATGCATTTTCTCTGACTTATTTCTTTGTGGATGTTATGGCCTTGTGGATATGTGGATGTTAAAGGCTTTGTAGTTTTTCTAAAACCAAGTGCTTTTATGTATATTTACTGGGGGCAGGAAATAGTATACTTTGGATTTTAATGGGTCCTCAGACCAGTTTTTAAAGCTCTGAATTTTGTTCTGCCTTAATTGTTTACCTTTTTTATCATTGCTTTTTTTTCCTCATCCTTCTTACCCTCTGCCCCCTCAACATTACCATCAGGATCCACTCAAGGACATAGGTTGTCCTTACTTACAGAACTGTTTGTTTCCAAAAGCTGTGATCCCCCCTCTCTGGAATACTGTAAGATTAAATTGAATATTTTCTAAAGCTTTTATAAGGAGCTTCATTTCAAACATGCCTATAAATAACGAACTGCAGTGGTTTGAAATGACATCCAAAAGTACCCACCAAATATCGCAATATTTTTAGTTTAAAAGATGCAGTTAGAGTGGAATTAATGATTGTGCTGTCCTAGGAGGTCTGGGTGACTGACTGATGTTGAAAAAATCACTCCAGGGCAGATAAAGGAATGTTTTTGCTTCATTAGCTGTGGTGAAAGGGAGGTTCAAGGGTCCCAGGAGAAAGGGAGTGATGTAGGATATAGATCTGTGTAGTGAGGTTGGCCATAGTTTGTACGCTCTGTAAACTTTAATGCTCCAGTGAAATTATGCCATTTTTTCTTCCATATGACAGCTTTACTGCACCTGCAGTCTGCTGTGGGTTGGCATGTTTTAATGTCTCCCCTGCTGATCTTTGCTAGGCATTGTAGTAAAACATTGGATGCAATGTATAGAAAAAAGTGCAGATCAAACCCTACCATTTTCTGTGATAACTTTGCAACTTATTTAATGTTGCAGAAACCTTATCTTGCGCAATTTTCCTCTGAGTACAAAACCTGAAAATCTAAAATTTGTTGCTTTTTCAAAATTTTTATGTTTTACTATTGTAAAATTGTACTATAGTAAATTTGCTGTTGTGGTAATAGAAATATGAGTGGCAATATAGAAAACTGCGAACAAAATTGCTGACAATGGGTGTCTGTGAAATGGTTTCGAACACAAAGTTATTTTGAGTCCAAACAAAGCTATGCATTTACTTGCGTCCAGTAATGATGGTTAAATTCCCATCCTATTTATCTTGGAATGTTTGAAAATGTTACTTGGCTGCAGAAGCTGCTTTCTTTAAAATCTAAAACTTTAAATCAGAAATACTGAGAGATTTTGAAAATTAATTTCACTTTGCAAAATTCTGGAATTTTGTTTTGCTGCCATGAATTTATTTTAATTTGGTGTGATAAGTTAACAACATGTACTATGTTAGAGTAAAATAATTGAAAGTAGTGAAAGTATATGATGATTTTTAAAAAATAGTAGCGCTGAAATAATTTTTTCGGCATCTCGTTTTGCTGTGCATAGATTTGGTGGCCATGGATTTATTGTGGGATTTATCAGATGGTGCTGACTGTAGCTGTCTTATTCACATCATAGTAATGAAACTATTTTGGTTTTAAGTATGCTAAAAAATAGTGTAGAGCTGTAACAATTGTTAATTTCAAATGTTAAGTTTGTAGTTCCATAAGAAAATTGTCTAACAGATATATGTGCATTGGCATCTTTTCTGGAAAGGTTAAAAATGTTTTACTCAGAAGAGCAGCAACATTTGTTTTTGTAAAAGAACTTCTAAGGATGTTTTTCCATCTCTGAGACTGTATATCTTAAAAAGTGTAATCAGTCCTATAGATACAGCTACTGGCACTATTGTTTCTCTGTTAAGCTTATTTATGTGTTGTAATTGCCCTCTTCCTTTATATTCTGTATGGCAGACTGTTATACAGTCTGAATAGATGTAAAGGGGCGAGTATGTGCTGAGGACTACATTTCTCCGTAATTTAGAATAATTATGCACTCATTTATAAAGCAGGCACTGCTGCAATTGAAGCCCCTGGGATGAGGAATGGGCTTCATGGGTGATGGGTGAACGCTTAGCACTGCCAAGTGAAAATGTTTAATTCATGTGTATTACTTTTGCATTTACTTTCATAAGAACTAGTATGAAATAGAACTAAAAAGTTATTCAGTTTGGATTGCCTATGATCAGATCTGATTCTAGGATTAATTAACTCAATTTCCTGCAGTTTTCCCTTACCTGTTATATTGACACTGACTGAAGAATACTGACACTCAGGTTCAATTAGACATACAAGTTAATCAGCACAAGTGGTGTTAAGATCAGGCACTTTGTCTAAATGTAGAATATGTAATTACTTTGATGTGATGTTAATCTTTTACTCTTTGCCCCTTCCAAAAATAGTATAAGGGAGGAAGTACTTTAAATTTTAAGTGGAAGTACTTTTTTCTCTCCCTTTCCCATCCTAACTTTGTCCTTCCTTCTCAGATTCCAGGCCATTTCGTAGCTACTTTTTTTTCCTGCAACAACTGTCAAACTTCACAAATTTGGATATCTTGTATTATGCAGTAAAAATGTATCAGTTCAATCTCTTTGGGTTCTATGTTTTATCATATAGCCTCATTTCATTATCAGATTATTTCTAAAAACATGGAATGACTTGGCTGGTTTATACGTGCTCTGCTGCTTTATCACTCTAATATCAATTATTCCATGAGCTTTATAAGTTTATCTGAGGTCATGGTGATGTTTTTATGGTATATACATATATACACATAGTCTGCATGTAACTGTGTTGTCATACTGGGCTGATTTCCGTTACACTGGAGAGTTTTGTATGATCAAGCTGTCCTGCTCATCCTGACTCAAATCTTGCCCTAGAATCACTATCATAATTTTTAAACCTTACAGTTTCAGCGCTGCAGCAATATCGTGTTGCAGGTCTTAATAACAAAGACTCAGAGCAAGTACAGGAACTCAGAAAAATACCTGGGTCTGTCATAATTATATTATGCTCCAGCGTTTATTGTCAAAGTGTTAATAAAAATATTACTTCAGGTGTATTCAGATGCATTTAACTGGTTCCTTAATTTTGCATATTTAGGTTTTTACTAAAAAAAAACCCCAACCCTTTAAATGCACCAGCTGTAATGTTGCTTTACAAATGCCCTCTTTCAACCATGACTTCATTTTGTTCCTCGTTTAATTTCACTTTGTGTGAAAAAACTGGATTTAAAGTCTGAAAATTGTGCTGTCATTTTCTCACTTCTCACTCGCATTCAGTTTGTTTTCAGGACGTGATGTGATTGGAATGTGCCTGTTTAAAGTGGCTTGTTTCATGTCACAATAAATCCATTTCAGTCTTCATCTGTATGATTCCCTAATCTTTAAAACTGCTTATGCCATTTCATAATACTTCCTCCTTTCCTTTCTTAATAACGACGTCTTTGGCACGTAAAGAAGGTTGATTTCACAGCAACTGCAGGAGCAGTTTGATCAGAACTGAGAACAGTTATGTCCAGTGGTTTTGATGAACCTTTATCTGTTGCTGCTTGTACCTGCTCTTTCCTGTCTCTCTTCACATCAGCATTGCCTCAGTTCTCAAATCTTTAATTACAGCAAATATTTGGCCTCTCAAAGCTGCCTGGAAAGTGTAAAAAAGAATTACTTAGTGAATTTTCTTTGGCCAGGAGGTGCAGTGCCAACAGAGCTTAAGCTTGCAGGGGGCAAGTCTCGGGCAGGCGACTGGAGACCTGTCTGGGATTTTCTGTTGGCTGGACCCAGGTTATGTTGAACTGCCTCTAGTACAACTGCTGCTATTTACAGATCTAGGCACTAAAGTATTTCCTATAGAAGCTGTAGAAGTATTTGTAAGGCTGTAGAAAAATCTATAAACCTCTTTCATCTTTTCATGGAAAATAATGAAAAACCTCTAGTCAAATGGTGATCTGAAGACAAAATGGGAATAGATGACTCTGTTGAACCTTAACTCTCATGAGAAATACAGGAAATGCATTGTTAAACTATGAGGAGATGAGCTGTGCAAAGATGAAAGCCATAAAAACACAATGGTAAGAAAAATGACAGAAAAGTAATAGGCATGTAGGCTGACTCTCAGAGGTGCTCAGCACTTCCATCAGTCACTGTCAGGAAATCCTGTAGCTGCTTGGTGTATCCAAAACTGAAGCCACCTGAGGCAGTAGAAAATGGAGACACTTTTGGTAGAGGGAGTTAGGCCTAATTAACAAAAAAAAAACAACCCACAAACAACCAAAAC
>WKFP01015431.1:1245062-1321014 GCA_011057875.1 Pterocles orientalis
ACCCCCCCCCCCCCCCAAAAAAAAACAAAACAAAACAAACAAACAAAAAAAAAACCAAAAAACAAAAAACAAAAAAAACCCCACAAAACAAACTGATCAAACAACACAAAATATAAAACCAGTCAGGTGTTCTGCTGTCTGCTACACAGCATATTACTAGATGAAGTCTGCAAGTATGCGTACTTTCGGTGCTTACAAATTCAAGGGAACAATGTTCCTTTAAGTTTACCTCATACAACAATGTGTGGTGTTCATGACTTGGAAATGAAGGTGATCTGTCTTCTGTCAAGTGTAAGAAAAGCGAAATTAGAATCTTTAGAAACAGGATAAAGCAAACTAAATGAAACAACAGCATCACAATTTACATGGTCGAAGAAGAAACGATGGAAAGCAGCAACAGCATAGGTGTGTTGCTAGATTTTTCTTACCTGTCCAACAGTTTTTTATCACTGCAAAAATGACATTTTAGGACATTGGTACGTTGGGCACAATAGAACTGAGAAGTGCAGTCAAAATTAAATATATCACTCCAGAATAAAAAACTATTAAGAAATAGATTTTATATGTAAGGAGGATATTAATTTTACCGACTGATTATCCTGTTCTCCCCCATTTCTGGGAACAGTGCAAAAAAACCAGTTTAGGACTTATTTGATGTAAATGATAAATGAGAAGATGAATTAATATAAGTTTTAATTCACATAACTGCTGTAGATTATTCTGTATAAAACACTTTTGGATCAGCAGTGTAAATAGCTTTACTTTAACGTGGGATTTTGTTAAACTCAATTCACCTGTATAAGGATAAGCCAAAAGATTTAGACTTTACTCCTTTGAGGGGCTCCATGTTTTTCTGCAATATACAGAATGTCTTTGAAGATGTATTTTTGCAACTTGAACTCAGAGTGCATAAGAAGTTAGTTTTAAAATAAATATAGAAATCATTCATCAATAGAATCCATCATCCAAGATAATAAAACTAGAGGAAGAGAAAGGTATCAGGATACTGAGTATTGATCAGAAAGACAAAGCAGGACAAAAGTACACACAAAGCGAGCTACAATGTTGTTGCAAATCCCAGTCCTAGTACCCATCAGAGGGGATACTGAACCTCTTCCACTGCATAGGGATTGAGCCTGAGCAAACATCTTTGTACAGCTTCATGCAGAGCAACTATGGAAGCTGGAGAGGTGAGGCAGTTGTTCTGGAAGGTCCTGACTACATTGCTGCATGCAGTTGCTCAGAGCCATCCAAGAAGTGAAGAATTGCCGGGTACCTTTATGTTTTTATGTAATGATCTGCTTCTGTGTGGGTTCTGTGAAAGATAAACACTGAAATGTTTTGAATACAGAAAAGGTGATTGTAAGAAGACAAGGAGAGCACACTGTGCTTGAAAACAGATGAAGGCATTTATTTTTTCAGTCAGCTTATGCTGATAACGAAAATGCTCATGTAACATGAATTAAGATAGTAGCTTCTGCTAATAAACTAAAAATGTACCTCTGAGGAATGAGTTTATTTTTTAATGTGTCACTGATATAATACTAAAAGTCTTTTTAAAATAGAAGAAGAAAAAAAAGCATTAAGTCAATTCCTTATTAAAACAACTATTTTTCCATTGCCTTTGCCTGATAGCTTTTAAATTTTTACAGTAACTTCTTAGAAAATTTGGCTTTTATAAATGTGACAAATTAGAATGACATTTGTTGCTGTTACATTGCTGCTACTTATTGTCCCAGTACAGTAATGTCACCAAATACTTATTTTAATCAGCATGGACATATATTAAAAAAAAAATCTAGAGGAAATGAGTAGTGATGCACAGCACATCACCTGTATTTTAATTCTCATGTATGCAGGCCCAGATTTGCACTTAAAATATTATTTGAACTTCTAATGGAATTGCTTTCAATTGCCCTAATGTATTAAGCTATTTTTTCTCTGGTCATAAGTTTACTGATGTCATGTGTTGTGATAATATGTTGTACTTGTCTAGCAAAATGAGGATTAGAATGGCTGAATATTTCACTTCTATTAAAGTCAGGGTTTTTTTGACAGGTCCATAATTACTGTCTGTCTGCAAACAGTTGTAACTTTACCTTAAAAAGTTTAACTTCATTAATCTTTTAAGACTGGAACAGGCAGTGCATGTTAAATTTTTGGAAGGCACTATTAGCCAAAATGCATTTGGCTGATGTCTGAATTTATTTTTAAGTCTCACTTTTTCAGCTGAAATGTTCCATTTAGCTAATGCTGTAGTACTGTTTCAGGGAGAAAAAAGCTAGCATGTCAAAAATGCTGTTATGGGACTGCTTATACCTAATATAGTCAATCTGTCCGAAGTGTGTATTATATATGAATATACATTCCATATTTTATGTAGTATTTTACATGAAGACTGTTTTCAGGAAAAAGTAGCTTTATGTGTACACTTTGAATGTAAAGTCAATTGTCAGAAACTGACTGCCCATGAAAAAGAAATGCAGTCAATATTTGCAAAATGCATTTGAATTTAAATAGATTTAGACTTAACCATCTGCAATTTTACAGCCAGACTTCCTCCCTCCGAAAGGGCTGAAATGTTCTGGCTGTAAGTTGGACAATTTCATACTATGTGCTTAGAAGTCAACTTCAATTTCCTGGAAATGCTTAATATCTCTGATACATCTCAGCATATAAATGTTTTGCCATCTTGAGAATACATTGACTGCTGTCGTCCCTCTGGAGTTGCATGCTGCACATACTTAGCATAGTATTTTACCTGTCTGCATACTTATTTTGTAGGCTAAATCTGCTTGCCCTGTGGGGACATGTATTCTACCTACAACTGTGTTAGCGGAAGAATGGGACTTGCTCCTCTTTTAGCACCTGATCCTCTGTGAAAGATCAGTGACTTGGATCTGCCACCTTGAACTGTTCATGTATCTCTTTATCTTCTTTTGCCTGAAGCAAAGTCTGTAAAGAGCAGGTCTTTGCTCCTGGTTCATTTTAAAAGAAAGAACATATTTAGAATAGTATTACTGATACCTAGCATGGAGAGGATGGTGCTTGCATAGGCATTAGGGATGGAGACATTCTGCTTTCAGCTTTAGAAAGCATTCCCTTCAGAGCAAGTGTGAACAAGCAGCGACTATTTGAAGTCTTTCAGTGAATTCCTTATACAAAAAAGAAACAAGTAAAGCTATGACTGACACAATATTATGTCAGTATGTTTAAACATTCCCCATTGATGTTGTGTGGAGTTCTTTGAAAATATTAATGTCATAATCTCACTTTAAAACAAGCACACAGGTTGTCAGTCCAAACATACATTAAATGTTAATATTCTGATAAAAAGGGGCCTGTGGTTATCTTGTTAAAATTATTCATAGGCAAATAAGATGTGTTGAAAGCATACACTTTTAATGTACTCAGATGATTGGAACTGTTTATGATACTGTTCCTGCAGAGATAAAATATAAAATAGAATGGTCATAACTAATGTGCACATAAATTTGTATGACAAAGATTCTCCCCAATGGTAGGTATAATGAAAATACATCCAAAATAATGTAAAGGCTTTCTGTTACTTCAGTGGACTAAGTATAGATTTTTATGTACCTTTATTTTCATTTGTTTTATATTGATGAAGACAGTGTAAGGGGACTCAGGAGAATAATACAAATGATGTGTGATGCTTTTTTTGTCCTGGGAAGATTAAGTATAGAAGAAATGCTATACAGCATTGTTCTGTCTACAGGATAGTTTGGACAAATACTGTTGACTGGAAAATTAAATGGCTTCTGAAACTGGGTAAGATTGGACAAGTTGGAGAAATGTTTGAGTTGCTGGTAGAGATTCTGCTTCTTTTACTTACGATTCTTGTCATAAATATATCTTTCATTTATCTAGCTCTGTGGTTCTCTTAAGTTCTTAGTTCCATAAAATAGGATCCCATTTGATAGGAGTGTAGGATTTCATTATTCAAAAATAGAAGACTAATAACCATGAACAAAAAATTAATTAGACTTTATAATTTCCATGCTGCTCTATTGAGTGAGTTGGTCTTCCTGTAACCTGGTAAAATGTGATGACTAAGTGGATAGCTTTTCATTCTGTGTAGCTCTATGGCTCAGCCCATTAATATAGTACTGTTCTAGTTAACACAAGTGTGCGCCGCTCTTTCTGAAACACAGTACCAGAGAATATTTAGTTGACTTAATTAGTAGGATCGGCCGTGTAATGGGAGAGCTGATTTGTGGCAATATACTGTTTCTTTCCATGTAATTGCACTGTCCAACACACCCAGCCTTATGACTTTGACAGAAGACACCTTGGAGTCAGTCAGGAAACAATCTACAGAAAACCCTCCATAGAGCTGTGCTGCATTATCTATCTAAATGCTGTGCCTAAATGCAAAATAATTTCTGTTCAAAGATAAGCTATACAAAAAAAAGAGCTGCATGAATATGTTCACCTTGTAACATGGAATGTTAGAAGAAAAATTTGCCAGAACATATAATTAGTATTTAAACTTTAGACAGTCATGAATGGAAATGGCGAAGTTGTATATGCTACCTTCCAGAAGGGTTTTTTATTTCCCATTTTCAAAAAGCTATAAGCATTTAAAAAAAAGAAGTTATGTCCTTTCTCTTTAGATTTTGAATACTATCTAAATGAAGGCTTTGACATGCATGTAGATTAAAACATGTCAGATTGAAAATACTTGTGTGGATTTCTTTACAAATTATTAAATTGCTTGGCTCCAGCTGGGCTGCTCCAAAAACTATCAAAACAAATTGTTTAGTACATGATTTCTCATTGTACGCAAGTTTTCAGTATTCATTCCTAGTGTCTCTCAAGTACAGTGGTAATATCTAGAGATGTTAAGATAATTATTTTTCCAAAATCTTTAAGTCAAAAAATCTTGAATAATATTTGTCATGACAGATGATTTTGTTTTCCATTACAACTTAATTGTGACATCAGGAACAGCTATTAGCAAAAGGAGGTGTGTATGTTTTGGCAAATTTGGTAAATACTGAGCCTTGGTTTTTTCTTTCCTCCTCATTGTGTGGAAGGAGGAGTAATAGTGAGCTGTTGTTGATCTGTATTAGCATTGTTGTAACATGCTGTGCTCCATCACAGCTGTTTTTTCCATAAAATGGAATACAATTTTCAGGTTCCTTTCTTTTGCCAACCAACCTGTCTACCACCTGCTGAAGTGAATTAAAGCAAGTGTAGTGCGAACTGAGTTAGTATTGCATCCACCTTCTGTTCAGCTAGTGACTGAATGTGATCATCAAGGTCATGTAGCCCCTGCTGGATTTTCAGAATCAGTTTGCTAATTATAAAACTAAACACAAGTGGTCAACTGCTCATTGTGCCTCTGGGAAAAAGAATTTGAGTGATTTTTAGGCTCACTTTCATGCAGTTTCATTTGAAATGCAGATAACTCAGTCTATCAATGCTGATAGATTAACTGTTTCTTTATTACATGTATTAAAAGATATTAATATATGGAGAACTGATTCAAATCTGTTCAATAATAGTTTTCCTTTGTAAAACTTGTTTTCTACATTTGTAAAGAACATGGTTTTGAATCTTGTGACTAGAAATTAATATATTTGTGAAAATCAATTAAGTGAAATCTTGGGTCTGTTGATGAAACTTGGATTTAATTCTCAGGCCAGCATTTTCTCTCCTGAGCACTGAATCTGCCCTTCTGGAAGTTCTTGTAAGCTTTCATTGAACTTTGTTTTTTAATATAAGACAAAAAAAAACATCAGGGCAGTTAAATATTGGAATTGTCTTTACATTTTTGGAGGAAATAGGTCTGTGCATTTTCATTTATTGTATGGAAATCAGATTCCATCTTTCAGCTCTTGTGAATTGTTCAATAACTTGTTTCAGGGAAGATTTAAACATACTCATATGTTTTTCTTCACTCATAAGTTATCCTGTGTTTCTCAATGGCTGACAAAAGCTTCTACCTAGCAGTTGGCATTTCAGAATACAACTTTTACTTTCAAAGTATAGAACAGATTATTTGTATCTCTTATTTTCCAGGAAAATTGACGGATACCTCCTAAAGCATCTAACCTATGGAGGAAACCGTCTTATCTAACTCTCCGGAGGCAAATCAGCGTGCATACTCACGTGCAAATTTAGGCAATTATAGATGTTAGTGAGCATACCATTGACATTAATGTCCTATCTGAATTAGTGAAAGTGTGCTGGATCTGTCCCTGAATTTCTGTTTTTCTTTGTGGTCCTGGGTGAGTGAGAACAAATCCAAGCACTCTTTAAAAGGTACTGCAAAGAGTGGTCACAATATGCAGGTTCTCAATGGCTGCATGAGTTTAATTTTTTTTTAATTGCCATTTATGTTCATTATGTATTTGAAGATTGGTTGTGGCCCTTCCATAGTCTCTAAAGCTTGTGAAACTCATTAATTACTTCTCCTAAGTGAAATATCCACTTGGCTTCCAGTCATGTTGAACCCTTGGACAAATTTAGTATGACTACACATTTTATCTTTTGATGTTGATGGGTCAGAGTGCCATTAAGTTTGCCTTTCTAGCAATTTTTCTGGTACCTAAAATCAGCCTAGCCTGTAATGCTGTTAAGGTCCCTTTATATGATAGGTCATAGTCATTGGTGGTCGGGACTGACAAATTAAGACTAGTACATGGGTATATTCAAAGCAGATCTACTTGAAACACTATCTTGAAAGAGAAATGAGGGCAACAGTAAGGTGTGTCATGAACAAGTGGTGCCATAGCCTGTCTGGAGGAGTGAAGTGGGCAGCCTTTGTCTGTTAACTGAAAGCTTGTCAAGTTTCCTCAGAAGTTGTCATTATAAAGAGCTTGGTCAGTATGAATTAATAGAAACATTTATCTTTTATTCTATGAATTGCTCAGTGTTAACCATTACTGAGATTAAGAGGAAAATTAATAAGTGAAGAATGTTCATGGCAAATTGTTATGGGAATCACTAAACTTGTACAATATAGATAATTACATAATTAATATCTACAGTGAAAACAGTAGGTCTGGGGAATATATTCCCTGGGCTCATAATTTATATATATACCCTAATCATTGAAAGATGGCTGTCCATTAAATCAACCAGAAGAAAAGCAGTTGGCTTGATCACAGAGTCACTGAGTTTGGACGGGGTCTCTGGAGATAATTCAATTGAATCCCCCTATTCAAAGGAGGGTCAGCTAGAGGACGCTGATCAGGGCTGTGTCCGGTCAGGTGTTGAATAGCTCCAGGGATGGGGATTGGCAATCTGGTCTAACATTTGAGCATCCTTGCAATGAAAAAGAGGGTTTTGTTTGTTTTATGATCAGATGGAATTTCAGTTATTTCAGCTTTGTCCATTGACTTCTGTCCTTTCACGGTACACCGAGATTACTGTGGCTCTATCTTCTTTATTGCTTCCCATCCAATACTAGGCTCACTAAGCACATCCACTCATCAGCTCACCTCTCACTTGTGTCAGGAACTTGCTATTGAGCCCTCCAGAGAATGTGCACTGCTGTGTTGTCCCTCCAGTAGGTATTCAGATGGCTGGAGTCCCCCTTGGGGACCAGAGCTTGCAAACATGAGGTTTCTTCACTTGTCTGAAGGCCTCACCTGCCTGCATCTTCTTTCTGATCAGTCCACAGCAGGCGTCCACAACAATGTTGCCCATGTTGGTCTGTCCTAAACCAGACAGCTGAATATGCTTAGGTTTTTTAAAGACTGTGATATAAAGAAATATGCTATTTTGACTAGTACTGCAATGTTTTTTTTCAGAAGGGAAAATGATTTAATCAGGAATGGAAGATTTGGCTCTATTGGCTATTTAGAAATTAGTGGGGGGTTTTTTTACTTAAGATTTACATTAATTTGCTTATCTATTATCTTAACTATTACAAAGTGGTGTTAAGAAAGTTGTATTTGTTTCGTAACTCAGCTTTTGCATTTGTGAACTAAAATGACCTTTCCTTGTCCATAGGAGTTAAGTGACAAAGACAAGTAGAATAGTGGAGGGGGGGGGAACTCAACCTTGGAATTAATCTTCCCAGAAACCTAATCAGTCTTTGAAATTAAAATGAAGAGGGTTTCATAGAGGATAGTCCTAGATCCTTTCTTCCCATGTCAGCTGCTTCTGAAGGGAGTCAGTAAATTTCACTGTGTTGGTGAAGCCTTGGAATGCTAATGGAAAATTTAATTACATTCAGAAATTACTCTGTAACAGAAGTAAGGTTCATGTCAAAATTGCCATGTGTTATTTTTTTAACCCAAAATTTCACTAGTATTAACGTAATTTTTAATTGATTAGCCTTTGAGTTATTTCCTTTGAGCTGATGTTGGAATGACATTCAAGATATAAGAATTTGGAGCTTACTGTGCATATTTTAATTACTTCTCAAATGTACTGGCCACTGTTGGCTTATTTTAAAACTCAGATATCTGTATCTTTTTTCCAAATGTCAATCTTATGCGATAAAAAGTATGTTATCCTAATCGTATATATGCTTATATCTTCAACACTGTAATGCAGAAACAACAATATGAAAATACCATTTCAGACCCCAGTTCAATAAGTCATTTCACAATTTCCTTCCTTCAGGTGCACAAATAAGATGGGATGAATGAATATCCAAACAGATGCTGTTTTTTTTCTTTCAGTCTGGTTGAGATACTTATGCTCAAGGACATAGGACTGGTTTTAGGTTTAGAGATTCTTTCACTGTAGAGCTTGTAAACTTATATTGGTATGTGACTTTATTCATGTTCTATCACTTGGAATAATAGGGCTGTCAGGACAGACAGCTATGCGTTTATGACATGTAAGTATTTAAATCAGTTTATCTTGTCCATGGTAACATGGGAACGAAGTTTGAAACATGGAACAGTAGCAAAGCTCTGTAAGAGGAAAACAGGCCAGCCAGCCATTCTATTTTTCTCAAATAAAGAAAGCAAAAACATGTCACTTCAGTCTGTGGTAAATATAAGCAGATGCTAATTTAAATATGACACTAATATAATCGGACCTATTAAAATTGGATTCTGACATTGTAATTGAAGTAGATAAGGCACTGAGAGCTCTGTGTAGTGCAAGAGAATTGTGATATGAAGCACAGGAGGGGGATCTTTGCCTTACTCTGAAGACATATGAGCACCTTCTCATTGCAACTACAAACCTGAGTCAGAGGATACTTGGATTTTGCATAAGCAAAAATGCTGCAAAAGGTTGCAATATAATTATATGAATATAGATTTGGGTGTGTGAAGAGCTTTTAAGTGGTTAGTATTTGATTTTTTTTTGCTTTTAAAGAACCATATCAGTTCTTAGCCTGTGAAAAAAGCTGCTGAAAAGCACTGCTATGTAACTTATGTTAATACAGTACAAAGCGTTGAAGGCTGGTGTTTCAATACAAAGCCTGACATTCCTCCTAAACGAGGACAACCTTCCTTTTCTGGTCAACTGCAAATTCCACAGTAATGAAAGGACAGAGAAGACACTTAAAAACAGGTATTTACTACTTTAAATTCTGAAATTCACTGTTTTGGTTTCATAAAAGAAACAGAACTGTTGCTTAGGTTTTGGATGGGTGCCATCAATTCTGCTTGTCAGCATTGGCAAAGCTACCTAGGTAGAGTTGGAGGAATCTAAAGCTCAATCTTGCTGTATTTTTCAAGCTATAACTTAAATATATATTTACTTGTCTCTATCAAAATGTATTCCAATGGGCTATATTACAGTTACGAATGTAAGTAAATAGTAGATATTACTTTAGTGTTTGCCAACAGACTAAAATGTTTTTTCAGTGACTGAAACACCCACTGTGGCTTGAAATGAAATCAAAATTATGTCATTGTGTTAAGGTTTATAAGCAGTGCCTGTTTTGACCTCTTATTTAAACCTTCTGGAAGACTTATTGTTGTTTAAAACTGATTTTGCAGAGTTTTGTCAATAGATATTACACTGTTTCAACCCATATTTATTTGTTAATCCATGCAGAGATAATAAGTTATGGTAAACCTGTATCAGGATGGAAAAATATTAATTAACCTTTATTATAGCCACAACTGAACCTCTAAACTGATAATCTAAAATTCAGTTTAAAATGTTAGTAGGATTGAGATTATGCCTGAGGAGAATTCCACTGTAGTCTGCTTTTCTGTCCACTGTTGCCCTGTTATTTACAGGCTCCTGAGACTCCCTCTCTCTCTATGTATGATTTGTGTCTGTATAGTGTTCTTCAATGTCAAAAATGAAAATTAGAAGATAGGAAAAAGTGATTTTATGCAATTAATCAACATCTCCTATATTTCTGGTCTTTTTCACCAAATTATTTTAGATTTTTTTCAGATTATTTTTTACTGCTGCAGGTGTGACTTCATGTTTTATGGGATTGAACTAGCATGATTCAACATCTGTTCTAAAGTAACAAGAGTGTGACAAAAAGTGTCTTAATAGGAAGTTCAATCAAAGGATGATACATTTGATTTAGTGAGCTCTAGAACAGCTTGAAGGAAACTTCATACTTGTGTAAATATTAAAATTATATATTTTGGCTTATGCATTGATGTTGTTTATCTTATGGTGTAAATAGTGGAAAGTGATTGCCTAAATAGTGCTTTCCCTAGCTGTGGTCATACAAATTCTGAAATGAGCTAATGACTCTAATGACAGTAAGAAAAATAAGAAAACATAAGAAAACGTGTTGAAAAAATAAATTTGTAGATTATGTCAGTTAAAAACAAAACCCACTGCCATTATGTGCCCATCCATCGTCATCACTCGTGATACTTCTGCATAATTGATAAGTTTTATGCATTTTTATAAAAAATGGATCTTGCAAGACCCAGTATTAAGATGAACAAAATTGATTTAATGGAGGAGGAGAAGGAAGACAAAAATCCCAGAATGTGTCATGCCTGTAACTGTCCTGTAACCTGCAATAGCTCAGCCCTTTACTGAAGTTAAATGTTAACTGCTTAAGTCTTTCTCTTGTATTCTGCAGTTATGCAGCAGTACAAAAAAAATACTGTCTCTTCCACTATCTGCTTTGAAAAGAAATGCTGAGAACCTGCTTGAAAGCAGACTTGCAAAAAAAAAAATTTTGTCCCCCCATTACGTAAAGCCACCCTGTGCTTCTAAAAAGTCTTATTTACTGTGGTATGACATCCTGATGTCGTTATTTTGCATTAATGGTTTCTTAATAAGACTGGGATTTCTGAAATTGCAGTGCTGGAGAAGTAATTCCTACCAGGTTAGAAATGTCTGATTGTTGAATGCTATCTTAGAGTTACTATTCTTGCCCCTTTACAAAATCCCATTGAGATTAATTAGCATGAGGGATAAGAAAGGGCAGAGAAGACTTAGAAAGCTTCCAACACTGCATTCAGTACTACTGTCTGAAAGCACTGTATTTACCGCAAGGGGAATTGATGTAATTTGTCTGAATACTAGGTGTTTGCTAAGTCTCTAGGTGGTTTTCTACAGGAGCTGGGCTCTTGCTTGAACAAATAATTAAAGGTAATACCTGAAGCGACTATTAGTGTGGGTTTGTCAGCGTCATGTTGTTACTATAACTGTTAAAGTAATCCAGCACTCCACAGAACTCTTCAGTTCTCTGCCCAAGACTCCCTGAACTGTGGTTGTCTTGAAGGTACTATGATATGTATTATGGGAAAAGAGCTTTTTCTTCTTGTTTCTGAAATACAAATGCAGGTAGATGGCTAATCATAGTGCTGAAAGGTACTTTCCGTGGTTTGAAACTTGGGCAATAGAAGTTTGACAGGAAAGCTAATCTTTCTGATATGACACACATTGTAGATGTTACTACAGCAGTTGTGTATTTATCCTTTATTTTAATATGTAATTACAGATGCAAGTTAAGGAAGTTGAAGACCTTGAAATATTGGCAGTGGAGGCTGTTAGTATTGCAGAGGATGTCTTATAGTCATGTAGTCATGCTTATCTGGAAGACAGGTATATTATTTCACACTGAGTTTCAAGACTGTTGGACATTTTGGTCTGTGCCCTTGAGTCTGTTGTGTTTTGTGAACGATGCAGCACACCTGATTAACAAGGTTAATTTCTGAGGTTCTGCTTGAGGTTCAGTACATGCCACAGCAGAATATGGCACCAAAACTGCTTGCTTAGCTTGTGCTAGATCTTAAGTTGCTGCCTCGGAGTTTCTGCAAAACTGAAACCACCACCACTAATAGGAAGAGTTAACGTTTTATTGGTACTCTTGCCAAGCAGGATTAGAATTCGAGATAAAAAGCTTTTTCCTTTTTTTGGTCTGGGTTTCATGACAAAAGCTATGTTGTGACCCAACTTTATCACCAGATGTGTCTTTCTGAGCCAATATGTTGTTTTATAGTTACTGTCTTAATATTAATTAATCATTGTGTGCATCTTTGTCATATCTTGTTCTGCTGGCCCCTCTGGATCCGTAGATGCGTTCTGTTGCTTTTTCTTGCTCATCTAAAGACTTTCTGAATGGCTAGGATTTGACTACAGCAGCCAGGATCACATTGTTTGTCATCTATGTCATAGAAAAGCTTTCTGTAATTGTGTCAGAGGTGGGGGAGGAAAAATGAAACAAAAAACCCTCCAAATCAATGCCAAAAATGTCATTAATTATATGTTGGGTTTTGGAAACATTTATTTTAGTTGATACACTTCCGTTTTTCTGTCAAAGATCACTAAGGATGTGATAGTCCATTGGGTCTCTTGAAGCTAAGTAGGTTGTCTTCCTTTCTATCGCTTTGATTGTACAAAGAAATTGTCTGGCATGAGTAGAAGAAAGTGTTCATTCTTAGATAAACTTTTTTTATGGAATTGGGTCTATACAATATAATATTGGTGACTGTGTGATTTTTGTACTTGTACTATGATCATTTGTTAGTGTGTTAATCTCTTGAAATTTCACATGAGAATTTTGGTGTTCTAGTTTTAAACTAGGGAGACACTTTCTTTTTCATGTAGCACCCTGTCCTAGTAATATCCCAAAAGGACAAGTGAAGAAAATAAAATTAATTCCCCTCTTGCTGGTAACATCATGAGACACATAATTGCATTCTAGGTGCTATTGAGAATCTGACAGAGATAAATGTAAGTTGCTGGTACAGTATAATAATAACATAACTAGATAGATGTTTAACAACTAAGGTCAAAAAAGTTTCAGAGACTACTCTGGCATCAACACTGTCTTATATTCATAGTTTCCCTTCCTGTACACCTTATTGTCTTTCCACTGTTCACTTAAAAATTCTTAATCTGAAATAAACTTCAGTCATACAAGGCATGTCAATGAGGCTGTCCACAGAATCTCAATACAGACCATAAAATATAGACTGTGCACATAACTTCACTGAAAGAGCTGTTTGGATGCGTTAATAATGCTGAGACTGTGAGATCTTTACACTTTGCTTTCAGAGCATTTTGAATGAAGCATGTGCTGACGTGTGTACTGTGTGTCCATCTTCTAGCTTGAATAATTCAATGGTCATTGGTGTTGAAGACAGGATCTTTAAGGTCCTTTCCAACCCTAGCCATTCTATGATTAAAGTGAATTATTAATATAGATTCACAACTAAAGGAAATGTTTTTAACAAATTTGCTATTAAGAATTACTTATGAGTTTTGTCACGCTTTCACCAAATAAATGTTATTCTTTTAAATTCTGTTATGGTCTACTACTGTTTCCAAAAATTTTGCAACAAAGGAGATGCCTGTTTCAGATGTTAAGTATTTTCTTATTTTATATAAGCAGTGATATTGAGATACTTGAAAGTAGGTGGAATCCGGATAAAATAGGCAAGAACTTTTTTGAAAATTAAGTATTTAAAAAAATAAAAATACTTTGTTTTGGCTTCACTGCCAAAGCTTTGCTTTAAAGTGATTACTTTATGAAAACCTTACTTATGATACATAAGTGGATATGGATGGTGTTAATACAAACAGTGTTTGGTTGTGAGCACAGACCTGTGGACGTCAGTGAGAGGTGGAAATGGTTTGTTCTCTGCCTTGGATCAGGCCTCTGTACCCCACCTCCAGTGCCTGGGTGTGCACCACCCGTAACTTTCATTCCTTTGCTTTGTGTTAAGTACACAAATATTTATACCAAATAAAGTAAATGTAAGCATATGCACTGTCTTCAAATACTGAATATCTGAACAATAATTCTTTCTCCCATTATTCAACTATTCTTATCTAATAATATGATATCAAGAGGAAAGACTGAAATGAGTTATTTTGTGGTGTCTTGCTCCGGGCAGCACACTAGCCTCAGGCACTGATTAAAATTCCCCTGGAAGAAGGCAGGGGCTGAAACCAATTCAGTGGTGTGTGGCAGGTTACCATAAAGAGTGAAATACTGAATAAGAGGAGTGTTATCAGCAACTTTTTCTCATTTAGTTTTGTTGAGGGTTTATCAATGAAACTTTTTTTTGCTCTGAGATGTTTTTCTTTTCCCAAAAAGTCTTTCTTTAGATTTAACTATGCACTTTACCGCTAGGGTACTGCAGCCTTTTTAACATTCTCCATCTTACTGTGTCACCGCAGCACTGAATTATTTTGTCCCTTTGTATTTTAGTAAGAGCTAGGATCTAGTTGAAATTGAAATTAGCTGCTGTAGTTCACATGGCATTCAATTTTTTCATTTCTCACCTCATCAAAATATGTACCAAGCTGCTGCTTTCAAACTTGCACTTGACTACTTAAAGCATTTATATAAATAGCAATGCATCTATTTCAGGGATGGAAGGAATCTGTAACTTCTATGGAAGAGGATTCTTTACGACTGATTTTAAATTCAGTTAGACATCCACACCAGGGAGTGCTTTCTGTCTTCTACTGCGAAGCAATTTAAACTAGTAGCCACATAATTTGATTGAATAGCTTATTTTCCTTTCTCCTGTGCTCTTACTATCACTACTTCTATATCTCCCCTACCTTATTCTTTTGCATGTTTTGCTTATTCTACTATTTTTTTCTTTGTCTATGTTCTCTTCCCTGGAGCCCTGAGCTCCCCTGCAGAGCCGATTTGAAAGCTGTCAGTTCAGCAAAGCATAAAAGCACAACGCAAGCTAGATCCAGTTGTTAATTACAGGATGAGTTGTCAGGATTTGTGAAATCCTGCAGATGATGAAAGAGAAAATTATGCTTAAAATTCAAGTGGAAGATAGAATGTTTCAAGTAAATTTTCTGTTTTCAAACAATAGGAATCCAGAAATAAATATCAAAACAAGTAGGGACACTTCATTCTACATTTTTTTCTTTCCTTCCTTCCTTCTTTCTTCGGCTAAGATGCCAACCCTATAGAGTTAGCCTATTGACTTAAGATTTCTTTCTGAATATTAGATCACTGACAGTGCAGGAAAATAAAATGGTGGTTTTAAATGTCAAAGATGCATATTTTTTTTAAACGCTGAAGTTCAACTCAGGAATGTTGCTGATAGTACATAGTTAAAGGGATATCTAAGAGTGTATTTATGAGAGAAGGTAAATAAATTATATGGAATAAGTATCCAATATTACAATACTAAATTTTCTAAACAGTCCTATTAGAGTAGGAGTTTTGGAATGAGCTAGAACAGGACAATATATAACTGGTTTCCTTATTTTTTTTTAATCAAGTGTTTGGGAAATTTGATTTGTTAGGGGTTTTGTTTTAGTAGCTGTCAAATTAAAGGCATTACACAGGCTCAGAAGGTATTTTTCTATTTCACAGTAGTAAAGGATGAGTCAGCTTCTCAAGAAATGGTTACTAGTAAATCCAAACAGCCTTTTTTCCCAGAAATCTGCTTTCTTCTAAGGTATTTTAATAATCTTTGATAATCTTTTTCCTAAGGGATAATATGTTGCTACTTCAATGGTTTGATGGCAGTACAAGCCCTGGAAAATAGAGCTCTGTGATAATTTTTGTGCTTGAGGGTTGGTTTATAGCATTGCAGTACCTGCTGAGGAAAGGACAGTGTGTAGCTATAAATTGAGACCAAATGAGTCCTTGGGTCGTTTCTGTTGTACTTTTCTTTTTCTGTTAAGAAAATAATCAATTACTGGCCTACTGAAACAAGTGAAAAACCAAATTGTTTTCATCATAACTTTGAAATAGGTTTGCTCTGTGATCAAAAATGCTTACTCTGATTTTTCCTCTTGTGCACTGGATGAGGCAGAGAACAAACAGCTGTGGCCCTGTTTAGAATAGGGGTCACAACCATGTGAAAACTGTCTGTACACAGCCATGCAGAGCTAGCACTATTTCTGTGTGTTGGAAACAAAAAATGTGTATGGAAGTTGAGGAAAAATTAATCATCAGGAGTCTGAATGAATCTAGATTCCCAGTAACATTGTAGTCCCCTGTTACAGGGCTTTTTCTATTGCTCTACTTGTGTGGACCTAAGTTTAGTCTCCACACCAATTCTGAGTTCTGAATGCCTTGTCAATCACGCACTTTGTGCAGGGAAGATAGTAATCTTTGTGACACAGTGTATCTAGATTATCTATAATGGATTACTTCAAAACATCTGTCACACCATTTTTTCTCTTCATTAAAAAAATAATTTTAGCAGTGTAGGACTCTTGTATGATTGCAAGTGGAAGTCTGTTTAGCAAAGAACAGATATTGTTCTCTCTTGTGTGTTGTATCTTTTGCAATTTGCAACAAAAGCTTCCTATTAAGTATCTGAAGAGCATACAATTAGAGAAAATGAAGGCTGTAATTAAATAGAATGATTTATTTTTTCAGAGTCTCTGGAGTGTAAAGGCACAGTGTTATCTTCTTGGAAAAGTTGCAGTGTGCCACTTAATGAATGATAAACTTGGACTTACCTGTACTTAGATTTTTTTCTGTACTTGCTTATTTGACTGTAGACAAGCTGTATTTTTGAACCAGCCTTTAATTGAAGTAATTAGAATGATTTTTAAAAGTTCACTGAAATACATTTGTAATTTTATATGAACCTACAGCTATATAAAATTCTCTAGAATAATTTTGATAATGATCATTTGATATGTGTATAAAACTTTCTCCTCTATTTGGAGCTTTCTCCAAATAAATCAATATAACCGAAGACTGAAATCTTTACGATGCATAGGCTATCAAATGGTAATTTGTTACCTGTGCTTATATTTATGAAAACTTGTCTATGTCTTTGGTCTGTAATTGTAAATAGAAAGATCCTCCTTTACAAAAAAGAAAATCCATTGTTTCTTTCTTAAAATTCTACCTGCTAGACATAATTTCCTCATTTTGTCCATGGGCAGACAAGAAATGAGCATCTTTTTCAGAAAGAAAGACTATTCAGCAAATGACCTTCATCATTAGTCATCCATATCTGGCTGGCACTGCCAATTGCCAGAGGAGGAATATTTTCCTGAGTGAAACATTAGGTAAAATGAGATGAACATTTGCCCTCTCACAAGTTACTCAATGTGAGCTGCATCCTTTATATATGTAAAAGTATAATGGGAACCCAGTGAACACTTTCTTGCTGTTGAGGGGGATTGATTACAAGAAACCTGTAGTTGCTGTGGTGTCAAGCTCCTGTCTGGGTTTCACTTGCAGCTTCCAAATGAATGTAACAATGAAGTCTTCAAAAGAACATTATGACAAGCCCTGCAAAATGCCTTTTATTTTTTTTTTTTTAAAAAAGGAAGTGTGCTGCTAAGACTTATCTGCTTTTAGTGCAAACTGTCAACTTAAGATTTTCTTTCTCTTGAATTTGTAAGTTGTAGCAGATCTGACACCTTCAGAATAAGGGGAGGAGTGATACTATTGCAGCTTTGTAACTGTTTACCAGTGGCAGCAAATTCTTTCAAATTAAGGTTAAATGTCTCTCTAATGCTCTTGTGGTGAAACGTGAAAAGCTTTTTCTTTGGAGTAAAATAGAAACAATAATTGTAGAACACACAGAAATAACATTTGTTGGCATATCACCACAAAGAACTGTGTTTCTTTGTTGCCTTGTAGGCATTCCTAGCAAGTACAGAAGTATCAGAGGAACAAATTGCTTCGCTAATTGCTTATCTACACAAGATTGAATCCTGCAAGGTCATTAGGCAGATGAACGTTAAATTATTGCTATATTTAAAAATCAGTTTTGAAATCCTGTTCAAAGGACTAGAGAAATCTGTTTCCTCTAAATTCCATAACATGTAGTAAACAATCATATAATATAGACGTGGTTTGGTGTTTTTTTTCAGTGACCATATCTTGAAGCATGGCTTTCGATATTAGGTCACAATACTTCTTGCTTAACATTTGTGTGCAATTAAAATAGGGCTTTTTACTGCCTTCTGCTGTAATAGAGCTGATCCAAAACTCACTGAAATTAAGGAATTGTTTTTCACTGAATTAAGTTGTTTAAGAATGGAGTCAGAATTATTTAGACTAGAACTCAAAAAGTAGTGAATCAGTCTCTGTCCCTTTCAGTCTTACTGAATGTTACTAATTTTTAGAGTGGGAATTTTAACTAGTTTGTTGTCTTTACAGTAAGGTTCAATTGTTTTATGCCTTTATCTGCCCAGAGTTGTGTTCTTAGGCCAACAAATCACTTTTGATGAAAAACTGATTTTTAGCTTAAACCAGCTTCAAATACATACAAAAATACAATTTGCATGTCCATTTGTCTGTTTCAAAGTGAGGGAAACTAGCCTTTGCTTGATTAAATAAACTTGATAAGCCTGCCTATATAAGAAATGTGTAGAACTACCTCCTGTCATTGTGGTTTCAGAGCAAAGATGAAACGGGGGAGAAAAGACAAATGCACCATCACAACCTTGAAAGCAAAATAGTCAGATGTGATATGGAGGAAACAGGTATATGGAACATGGTTTCATTTATTGCAGTTTCTCATTCAAGTCTTGCTTAGTTTCTTCATTACTTGTAGCCCATCAAAGCTTTGACCTAGCTAATAAAATGCAAATGTAATACTGAATTTCTATCTACTGTCTCTGTGCTGTTAATCATGTTTGGAAATAGCTGCAGACATGCAAGGTGTGTGCAGCTCCATCTGTCCACATAGCTCAACATTACCCTTGTTGATGATGGAGTGCCTGGCAGGATAGCTACCCATGTGGTAGCTCAGCTGTTACAGCCTTGTTTTCATTTACACTACATAACTAATTTTGATCAATGCAGCTACTGATTTTCATGTATTATGCAGGGTCTGCATAAAATTAGGGCCTCTCTATTTACTGAAGTAGACGATGCATATATCTACACTTTGCATTGAAAGGTAAACTAGCAGCAAGAGGGACGATAAATCTATGTAAGCCTAGGAAGCCTCTGTGTTGATTTCAGCATAGAAAGGTGAGACTACAGCCTCATTAATGTTGCTAAACTATTTCTAATCCAATGAGAGTCTTGATCAACAGCAAATTGAGGCTGCTGTACTGTTCTTCAGAATATGGGGGGGACATTGCTGAATATTTCGGTCTTGTGAAAATATCAGCCCTATTTTTCTTAGATATTTTTGACACAAGAAGTTGCCTGTGCTTCATTTCCCAGTTAGAAGGTAGAGGTTAAACCCCTAACTCTTTCTTTTATTTTATATACTTTTTTCTTTCATGACTTGGAATATCCTTTGGGATATGCAGATGCTGGCAGAAAAAATCAATTATAAAAAACACTGGTGTTCTACTTACACATTATCTGTCTTTGTAAGATCTGCTGACTTGTGCTTTTGTGGTGCTTTCAGAAGCTTCCTTTTCTCTCTGGTGCTGCACCAAATCAGTGTCAAAATAGACAGGGTGCAGGTTTATACTCTCATTGACTTTGCTCTTTTAGAAGAAATCTTTACTCTGAAGACAAGGTCTTGTCCTTACAATATCATTGGATCAAGAAAGCCCTTTAATTGTTTTTTTCCTGTTGTTCCTGAGTCAGCAACCTATTTCTTGGGGTCTTTCATTGAAGGCCTTCCCGAATGGAAAGTCACAGCCTAAGCAGTAGGAGCCTTATTTTAGAAGTAAATGAAAGGCAAATGAGATGTTAACTTTACCAATACATAATTTCAGAAATGTAAATCCTTTTAGGTTTGTTATTGAGCTAAAAAGGAACAGTATTACCTTTACAGGTGAACTCAACTATCTAGCACTGAGAAATTACGTAGCCTTATTAAGCAAAGAAGTTCTTATGAGGAATCTGTAGTCATATTTTTTCTTGTTCTGATAACCTATGTTTTCTATTTTCTTACTTGATGAATTTATTCCAAATTATACCCTCCGAAGATACTTAGTATAGTCTTTTTCTTCCCGTATGTGTTTACTTGCTGCAGACCTTTATGGATGGCTGTCAAGTCACAGTTTTGCTGTCAAATAACCAATCTTTTTTCATTTAAGTCCTCAATCAGCCTCTCCATAATTTTCTTTGTTCTTTTATTATCAGGGTCCAGTTTGCCTATATCTTTCTGTTAATTATATGCAAAGATCAGAAAACAATCTAATAGCTGCAGGCTCACACAAGCTGCAAATTCCTTTCTTCGTGTATTTGACTGATCCTGATCAGTGTATGGAGTATTGCCTAAGTTGCAAAGAAGTGTTGAGTTTCTCCAACCATGCTGGCAAAATCCTCCTCTCATTTCAGTTTTATGTTTTTTATCCAGTTGCTTCAGCATGCCTTCACTGCACCTTGAAGCACAGTGGAAGGACATACCAGATAATACAGCAACAGGAGAGGTTTGCATGTTTGTGTCTTGGTCTGAAGGAAAAGTGAACTTTCCTGGAGGATCTAGTAATCAGCCTGACTTGTTGTGCTAAGTTTTCAGTGTTGTGTTTTAGGAGTGCATGGATGAGACCCATTTCAGATTAAACTAAATTGGAAGATACATGCTGAATGAACTTCACTGTTTATCATCAGGCTAGATAAGAGCTGTTATGGCGTAAAACAAGATACTCAATGTGTATAAGGTGGCTGTCAGGTGTGTAGCAGGTAGTAGACTATTTTACTCCTGAGATCTTTTGTGTTCTGCTGTTGCTAAAGTAGACAATGCCATGTAGCTTATCTAGGTCAGGGTCTAAAAAGCATGGCAACATCAACATGGCATGCTGTCTGGGCAAATAAGCTGTGCAGGCTGTTTATATTTGTGTAAAATTTAGCATGTGAGAAGTTTAAAAATAAGTTTGAGATTCCTTATTGATTCTATCCATGGTATATCAATACAAGCAGAATTTTTTTATAAATACATTAAAATATAGTACTATAAGATAAATTCTAGTGATGTGAAAATGCTGACTTCCTCGTTTGTTTTTTTTTTTTAAATATCTGTCTAGCCATTGGTTTAGTCTCTCACTTTTGTCTCTGCCTGTTAGTATTCTCAACAGATGACAAATGTGCTCTTAGAAAAGATGGATATCATGCTTGTGCATGGAATAGCATCAGGTGAAACATGAAGCAACACTATTATCTGGCATTATCTCTAGTTAAAAATTATGTCTAACTTAACTTCAATTCATTCAACATAAAATTGCAAAATGAGAGTACTTGCAGATTTCCTCTTTGTCAAATGTTAGAGAAGCCATTGGATAGCTCAGTATTGTCATGTGAGTAAAAAATACTTCTTAAGATAATTAAGAACTCCTTAACAGAGGCTCATCGCAGTGACAAAATACAACTTGATTTGTCAGTTTGTTTGATATCTGCCCAGTGTTTTGCTTTATGAAGCACTTAATTAGATCTGCTATTGCTGTAAATCTTCCATATAACAATATGTGTGATGTGTTCAAAGTAGTTCACAGATTTATTAATGCATTCCATTCAGCTGGCTCTCTGTGTCAGTCAGAGTGGAGAAATCCAGGACTTTCACTAAAGTAATTATTTAGCTTAAAATCAATTTCACTGAACAAACTGGGAACATAACTACAAGGAGAAATGCTTCTAAATGATCTGTCAGCAGATGATTTGGAGCAGTGCTGGGCAAATCACAGAAGTGAAAATCTTGTCTTGAAATTTTGATCAGCCGCCTTAGCCTGTGCCAGTATTGACTTCAGCCTCCTGCATCTGGTCTGATAAATACAAATACATCAGTATTTGATTGATGTTGATTGCATTATGCACTGGGAAAGGAAATTTAATTGAAGGGATGGTATAAGCTGTCCAAATGGACAGTCTTACAGCAGATCATAATCCTAAATGAAAGAATTTCAAGATGCACTTCATAAGCATGTTGTGATCTCTTTTTATACAAATGATGTATTGAAAGCTATATTGATATGCTGAATCACTTTATTTCTGTGTAACATTAAGCAGGCATAAAAGTCTAGAAAAAGTAATTTTCTTCACCTCTCTTATTGCTTCTAAAAATTTCTTCTTGACATATTTTACAATTAAAACTGCTTTTAAAATTTCCTTATTGAGGTTTTCCCATTTTTGGTGTAGTATGTGGCTAATTACATTGTAATGATACTGACAAAAAAGAAACTAACTGTCCTATAGATCTTCTGAGCAAAAGAAAGCCAGAAAGTTGTTTTGGTTTTTTTTTTTTAAGCCTTTGATATCTTCTTCTATGTAGTTCTACAGGCTGCATAAAAAGCTTCCTTGATATTTGAAATGTGCTTCTGTTGTAGACATTAGTAGTATGTAATGAGACAAAAAGTGGTGGTTCCCCTGCCAGAAGCAGGAATGTAGATTTCCCACAGGAGAAAGCCAGTACCTTTTGGCCTATCAAAACCCTCCTCCGTGGTTTGGAAAAATGTGGAAGGCTTAAATATGTAGAGGGTCTACCAAGACTGGTTCTGCTAGTATTTATACAGAAAATCTGAACGAAACTAAGAATACCTAGTTACCTTAGAAGTTGCAAGAAGGCTTCATGTGCCATGCGAGTAATATCTTTTTGAGCATGTGCATTTTATTGCTGAAAAAGAGATTAATATACCCACCAACCTTCATGAAAATATAAATGTTATATAAAAGATGAAATACCATCTGTATTTGTGAGTTTAGAACTGTGTATATTGTGAGATTCATGCTATCAAAGCTTTTAAACAGCCATTTATTTTTCAGTAAATCTTGTAAAGATTGAGACTTTATGTTTAAAGAGCATTGGTGACTGTCTTTGTCTCATCTTCACTTTACTTCTCTCTTTCCTCCTCATCCCCAACCCTGAAAGACACTAACTTCATGACATTCCCAGCAAATAAAGGAGAAAAGCAGACGGTTCTGTTAAAAATGAGAAAATTACAAGAATTTGAGGGGGGAAAGTAGTACCACTTAGTTGCAGCAGAAACATGGCAGTGACATTTTCCAAAAGAAAGCGTATATTCATAGGGTTCATAGGAGGTGATATTAATTTGCTGAGTATTTTTTCAAGCTCCATTTTTTCATTAATTAAATTTCAAGCATTCAATTCTTTTTCATGGTTGCTCACTATTCTGTAAGGAAATGCTGGCATGAAACATTTGCAGCCCTTTTTACTGCAGTAGATCTTT
This sequence comes from Pterocles orientalis, assembly GCA_011057875.1. Taxonomy (NCBI): domain Eukaryota; kingdom Metazoa; phylum Chordata; class Aves; order Pterocliformes; family Pteroclidae; genus Pterocles; species Pterocles orientalis. The sequence continues at coordinate 1,268,484 of WKFP01015431.1, forward strand.
GGTAAAAAGATACAATAGATGGTTATTTTAGCTTACTGGAAATGTGTCTATTTGGGTTCTATGAAATTTTATATAAACAATCACAAACAGTTTAAGATTTGTCTTTAACTCTCAATACTAAATATTGAATCATGATATAACATGAGGGTAAAAATCTATTTTTTTTAAATAACTTGAATGTGTTTTGCTCAAATTACACAAAACTTTGTGTTCACTGAGATGAAGCAGAATAACAAAACGAGCTAGTGCTTGGGGTCTCTGCTGGTCATTTGCTAATGGGTTCAGACACAGTATGCTTCCGCACAGAATAATTTTTTTCTCCAGAAACCTAATTTCCTCCAAAATATGAAGTACTATGATTTGATGCTGAAGAAGAACAACCTAACAAACAGTTATGAATCTCGTGAGAGCAAGACATGTTCTAGTGCAGTGGGGTTTTTTTTTTACAGATCAAGTGTGACATGACCAGAGCAATTTAGCTTCACAGTCAAAATAATTACCTATGAAATCTCTGACTTCCCAGTAAATGAAGGAAACAAGATGAATCCTCTTAATGAAAGGAAGGATAGTCAATTTACAGTCAGGATTTCCAAGAGTGAATAATAACTTGAAGCCTTTTGTTGTGGATGAAAAGTTAGTCTGAAATAATTATCTGTCAAGAATCAGACTTCTTTCACATTTCTGAGGTTGTATATTGAAAACTAAACATGCCCTAAATTGATACTTTTTAATGAAAATCTTAGACTGCTCAATTCCTTGCAACTTACTGTGTCTAGTCCTCTCAAATGTACTGCGCCATACTACAAGAGCCTACTACATTCATTAAATCATTAGAAATTTTTATCTCATGTAATGAATCTGCTAAATGTATTTTGTCATCTAGATCTTTCAAGTATCTCTTCAGATCTCTGAGCTAATGTACACTAAACTTTTTGATGACTAAAAAAACAGGGGGGGAAATCATTACCCAAGACATTTTTAGTAGAATAAAGGGCAATCTGGGATGACAAATGCAGATACTGCCAAACATGCCATTGAAAATTCTTTGAAAACAAATGTACTTGGAAGTGCAAATGAGTACTTATAAATTAAACTTTTTTTTTAAGGCACTTAGGTAGTCAAAGATGCAAATAAGCACCTGACTAATTTGATATCACTGCGCTGAATTCCTTGAAAATCCTGTTTTCTGCCCATTTGCCTCTGTCATTAAACAAGTCTACTGTTCTAAATAAGACATTGCACTCTTACTGAAAATTCCCATTGTATTTATGGAGGTGTAATGTAAGCAGGGAGAGAAAAATTTGTCTCCTTCCTGCCCTGAGATACTTTACATCAAAATTATTGTCATTGCAAAAACTAATGTTATGCATTCTGTAGGAGAGAGAAATCTGTCAGCTCTAGGGAGCAATAAATTATGTACATGTCATAATTAGCAACATTAGGATGTTGCATTATTTATAAGGATAGAAGCACTTTCAGCAACTTGACATCCAGGTGTTGTATGTGATAGAAGATGTAAATGGAATTATGTAATTGTTAAATCCCCAAGGGAAGGTCATGACTCACGCTGTCTGAGTAAATCTGGAGGAGGCAATTGCTGCAAATATTTTCCAATTAAAGGAAAATGTTCAATCAGGAACTAATTCATAATTAAAATAGTATTTTCATGTGAGAGATGATGAAAAAATAGTAACTTAAAATCACCTGATAAACACACCATAACCATGCTTCCTTTCAATATCAGCTTTGTATTAAAATAGTGCTTGTAGGCTAGGTATTTGGCTACTAATTTAGGAGGATGTTTTTCGTTTACTTGGATTAATGAAACTTCTACCAAACTTGATTAGTTCAAATATTTTGCTAACTTGAAGATGATCTCCGAGATACAAGATTTTAATCAAACTTCACTGGAATGGGGAATGGCATAGTAGGAAAAGCTGCTGCTTGTTCTAAATTATTACAGAAGGTGTGTGTATACATAAATATATAAGCCATGTGTGAATAGTTAAAGTTGAGGTAAGCATTCAAATAAATTCCTGTTGACGTTCACACAATAACAGCATGCTTGCATAATAATTTTGCCTAAGGTGATTGTATTACATTTGAGTATTGAAAAGCACAGCTCAGTTTTGAAGATAACATTTTCAAATAGGTGATACTTAAAGCACACGTTAATGCTTATTAACCAAGATGGGAGAATGACATTTTGCCAATTTGTACAAGCTGCCCTAAACTAAGAAGTTATTGTGTATTAAATCTTACTACTTTGGAGTAAGAGAAAAGAATATCATATTTCCAAACAGAAAGAGCCTTGTGGTACCTACAGATATGACGTGATTTTACATGCAGAGTCTTTGTATTACTAAGACTCTCTATGAAGGAATTTAATTATGAGTTGTGAAGTTTAATTTCTGCTTGGAGGAGCTTAACCCTTTCTCTCCTCCTCTGGCAGAAAGAACAAGCAAATTCCTTCACTTGAATTTAAATTTAGCAAGGGAGACAGATCAAGGCAGTATTACAAAAATATTTCAGTGTGTCTTGCTAGTAGTGTGATGATGGTGCTACACAATTGGGAAAGCAGGAAAGCAGGAGGAAAATGCAGGGGGAGAAGCTGGGTACAAATGTAAATATTTATCCCTAGGACTAATCATACTGGATTACCCATAGTACTATAGACTGTAAATTATGTCCTTCCAGAGCATTTGACATGCAACTTTTAAATCAATACAATTATACAAAGGCTTCTGCAACTGAAAATGCAATCATACCTTGGGTTACTGTAAAACAATGTAGGCAACTAATGGATCTGTCTAAAGAATCTGCTATTTTTTATAAGATTTCATGCTAATAGCTTACTCTTAATATCTCTTGCTGTTCCTGAGCTATTTAAGCTTCTATGTTAGGGAGCACTTCTCTGTCCTATTATTTCAAGATTATTTGCATACAGGATTCATCAGTGCTGTGTTAGTTATGGTTGACACTGGGAGACATTCAACCAGCAGCAAATGTGCTTAGGCTTATTTAGCCAAAATTCTTAGTAATCCGTCTGACCTTTACAGGAGCCTGTTAAACCTTTGAGCAGTCAGATTTGAAGATCTAGTTTAATTCTTAGTGGTTGCAGCATCTTGAAGATTTGTGACCTGGAGCTTTATCCTCTTGGTTCATTCTGTCAAGACTCAATTTTCACCATGCTTTTGCCAGCACTTTGTATGTTACAGAAATAGATTGTATTATTTTTGCAGCTTTAAAATCAACAGCTCAGTAGACTCAAGTAAAAGGAGAATCTGATTTGACATGGTTTTCCTTCAAAATGTTGGCCTTTTAGCTGAAGAATCTCATCCCTTCACCATCATAGGAGTGAAACAAAAGTTCAGCCTGTTTTTTGTTTACTGAAACACATAAATAAGTAGTTTGTGGGGAAGCATCAGAAATGAATAAAGTTAACGTGTATCTGTAGGTAGGTGTGCTTCTTTGCTAGTTAATAGAAGAAAGAAGTCCTTTCAAAATAGTCATTTGCAAGGATGGCAGAATCAAATAATGTTTGCCAGTTATGACTGTTAACTCAAGTTGGAGAGAGAAAAACAGTTCTGGAAAAGCCCGTACCTGTCTGGTCTTCAGCATATTTCAGGGCATGTATTCCAGGTGGGTGCAGACGCAAAGTCTCGGGGTGTTTCTGTAAAGCTGTAACCTGCATTGCTGGTGACTACTGTCATCTGCCAAAGCTATGCTTTGTTCTTTCCAACAATGATGCCTGTGGTGGGGGGTGAATTTTTTTTCTTTAAGGGCCACAATTTTCTTACTCTTTGTGGTTGGAAAGGTAATTATTACATGCCATTTCTGAACTCAGAAATCACACAGAATCACAGAATGTTAGAGATTGGAAAGGACCTTGAAAGATCATCTAGTCCAATCCCCCTGCCGGAGCAGGAACACCTAGATCAGATCACACGGGAACACATCCAGGCGGGCTTTGAATGTCTCCAGAGAAGGAGACTCCACAACCTCTCTGGGCAGCCTGTTCCAGTGCTCTGTCACCCTCACTGTAAAGAAGTTTTTTTCTCATATTCAAGTGGAACCTCCTATGTTCCAGCTTGAAGCCATTGCCCCTTGTCCTATCACTGGATGTCACAGAGAAGAGCCTGGCTCCATCCTCCTGACACCCTTCACCTATTTATAAACATTAAGAAGGTCACCTCTCAGTCTCCTCTTTTTCAAGCTAAAGAGACCCAGCTCTCTCAGCCTTTCCGCGTAAGGGAGATGCTCCATTCCCTTAATCATCTTGGTGGCTCTGCGCTGGACTCTCTCCAGCAGTTCCCTGTCCCTCTTGAACTGAGGGGCCCAGAACTGGACACAATATTCCAGATGAGGTCTCACCAGGGTAGAGTAGAGGAGGAGGAGAACCTCTCTTGACCTACTCAGCTTTATATAGTGGATCCATGTGGAAGTCTTGCAGCATCTGTAATGTTGATGCTTTTGATCTTCAGCCACTGACCTAAATGATGTGACTGAAGTAGGCAAAAAAATTCAGGTTCTTGCCAGCCACCCCATAGTTAGCTGATTCATTAAAATGAGAAAATCTTGAAGTAAATGAGGGGAAATATGTGGCTATAAAATTCAAATTAAAGTTATGATTATCAAAAAAAGAGAAGAAAATGTAAGTCGAGCAATTTAAATTTTCCCTTTCAACAAAATCTCTTGATGCTTCTATATAGGATTGTTCAGATGTTCCTATTTAAAGCATCTATATTCTTAAACATCTAGAAATACATTTACCTTGTTTATATATATTTTTGTAGATTATGATCTCTATATACAATTTATTTTAACATTTTTTTTTATATTTAATTCTTTGACTTTTATTTCTCTTTGGTCATTCTGTACCTCCCACTTCTGTAAAAGATATTTTTCCTGCTTTTGTTGAATCTACCAAAAGCTCTCATAGGCTCTATTAAAATACAGCTAAATTTCAAACACAGTCAAGGTTTAAAGGCACCAGTAAGCTTGTTTCTAAACATGTCACATCAGTACAGTAATGAATTGTGAAGTAAAGGCAGGCAACCAGGCAAGATTTCTTCAACAATTTGTTCAGGTCATGAACTGCCCTGAACAAATGAAATTAAATAGCAGGTATTCTCTGGAAAGCCCTTGGTGTAACCAAATTATTTTTGGTTTTTTACCATCTTAGGTTCATGTATGCATCAGAGATGGATCATTGTATGGGTTTTGTATCTGTTTAAAGTTCACATAGAAAAGTATCTGCAAGTACATGCTACTAAAATATCAAGTTGTACATTTGTTCCTGTCCATGCACCATTGAATTTCATTGTAGTTATTATTAAGGTCTCATATTCAGTTAGCAGCTAATTAGATGTTGATTTACAGAGCTCATGCAGCCCATTAAAAATGAGAACAGAAAGATCTGCAAAGGCAGAAGTGGGCAGGTTTTCCTTATGGAACAGCAGCATGAAATAAAACGTCTCCCCCAGGATTACTGTTTGCCTTCCTAGGAATGGAAATGTGATAAGATATGAAAGCTGCTGGGCTGCACTCTGTACAAGGTGTGTTCATGGAAGAAATGGGACATGTAAAGAGAGATTAAGTGAGCTCATAATTGCTAGGCTATTAGCCTAGTCAAGAGCAAGCTGCCTTTTGGCTCTTGTGATTGACTTACGGCCGGGAGAGTAGAGGGCTGCACTTTGCAGTAATAAGCAGTGGAATAACTCCTCTGCGCTGGCTGTAGTCCTGCTGACTTGTCAGCAGCTAGCAGATGAGGTGTAATCGATCTTGCATCTTTCACAATTTCTGGATTCAATTTAGAAAATAAATAGGAAAGTGATCAGCATTTCTCTAAAGATGACTGAAATAAACTTATCATTAAGTGACTTTAATAATAAACAACGGAAAAGATTTGTACAAATATAGAACAAGTCTATGCATGCCCCTGTTTACTCAGCATCTAATGCAGAGGTAGCTTGAATGCTCTGTTTGTTCATCCTTTTTCTTAATCTTCAATGTGGAAGGGCTTCCCCCAGGAGATCCTCTATTATTTCATTTTGGCTCTAAAGATGACAAGTCTTTTTTGATACATGAGCAGCTTAACTCATTGAACTATTCTGTTTGTGGAGTTCATACCTGAGTCATTCTTATCTTGGTTCCTACAGATTTTGCAGTTACAGGGGAAAAGTAATTCGCTGAGTGACAGGCATATTGACCCCTGCATTTTGGTTGCCCTGAGGGGTAGACTGAGAAGATGGATTTTCATATCCCTTCCCTACCATTATCTGGTTATGCAGCACTATTTGCTACTTATAAGTATCATAGGGAGACTGATAGCTCCCAAATCTTCTACCCCAGGCTCGAGTTCACTGTAAGGACTGATTAAAGAGACTAGGCATGTATTTGGTGTACTGGGAGCCAGAGTAATCCAACCTGTTAGCTATTACATTTTCTGCTGTGATACTCTGCAGTTCCTGCTTTGTGATGCCACACTGCCTCTGTGTTGGTGTTTAGTAGTGCTGTACCCCTGGGGCTGCCTGCCAGGGCCCCCTTCCTGAACCATGGCTCAGGCTGTTACTGTAAGTTTTTATTCCACGAAACATGGCTCTATGCTCTAACTGCTGCTTGTCAAGGGCATACATCTGATTTCCTAATTTAAGGTAGAAACAATAGCTCTAGCATTGATTGGGGAAGAGATGCTATAACTGGTGTCTTGTCATCCAGATCTTGTCTGACTGCTCTGTTCCGGTGTCTTTTTGTTGCCCTTTTACCACATTATATCCCATCTTATATCTGGTTGACATTTTTGTTTTGTTTTGTAGTAAAGCAAAGCTTTAGTGACCATAGAACACAGGTACCATTTATCTAAATAGAAATCATGAAATTCCATAACTCCTGTGTGGCTGTTAAGAAGTAACTATATAGCCTAGCTTTATCATGTTAGCCTGCCTAAGACTCTACTTTCACCTCAAGTCCTTTATGTGGATTAGAGATTACTGACGCTTCATTTCTTGTGTGCAGTACGTGTAATGTGATATTCTGTCAATAAGATTTAGGTGGTCTTTGTAGAATATACCCTTTTATGCCCTTGAGCTTTATAAGGTTATCTCTCTGGAGTTTTTAACTTGATGACTCATGCTCAGCTTGTGGCTCAGCTTCCTGTGTCGCTAGCTTTAATTAAAGTTTCTGTAATATAGGCTGTACATCTAAATTTTCCAATTTGTGGTTCTTTTCCTCCATTCACCTAGATTTGTCTAAACAGCAACGCCTGTGTCACAGCAACAGATACTGGTTCCTAAGTAAACAATTATTTTTTTTTCAACTGTATACAGTAATGTGTTATGTTTTCTAAATAGTCTGTTTCACTTTTAAGGCAGACAGGACTTGATGCAGAGAAACAGAAGTAGTCTTTCAGTAAGGTTTCTAAGTAATCCTTTCTGTCTCTGCTACCTCATTTGCTCCCACAGTAGTAGTGTTATTGTTGTAGCTCCAACAAAGGAACGAATGCAAAGCAATCATGTCAAATTATTTCTGGCAATGCAGACATGCCAGGAAGTAATTGTGCCAGTTACAGCTTTTGCAGGAGTGTTGCCATGAGAGAAAGGAACAATAGTTTCTTGGTGGCACTTGAGAATACAAATATGTTTTTCCCCTGTCCCAGTTATGGGCTTATTGAAGAGGTATTTTAAGTTGCTTAAGTAATTGTTAACTCAGTTGCTGGGGGATGGAATGTGTTAGATCACACCAAGAAATCTTTTTAATGATATTCAAAGAGACTGGAAAAATCCTTACATTGCCAATAATTTTTTATCAAGAGGAACTGGCAAAGATTTAAGCCAGTTGTGTAGTACTGCAAGCACTACAGAAAATGAAAAGCAACAGTTCCTGTTAGAGGGTATTGATGTTAGAAAGGTTCAAGAATAAACTGTGTCAGTGTAACAGACCTGTTTACATTGAGGAATTTATTTTGATTTTGGCTCAAATCAGACCAAGCTTAAAACTTATTTTTCAGTGGAAGTTACTGCCTTTGTAAAATGGTTTTGTATTTAGTTGTAGAGCAGAAGTAGTAAAGGTACAGTTGCAACTGTACCTTTATTAGCTTCATACTCCCCAGGGACTTCTTTGGTCAAGAGTAAACGATTTCATGTAAAATTCTGGCTTCACTGACCTCGGTGAGGATGTAGTCTTATTCCCTGTCTTTAGAGGAAGTCTCGCCTTTGACAAGAGTGAAGAACAATGCGAATCCAAGACCAATCATAATACGTAGTTTTCTATGCTCTCTCTGACAAATAGAATTTTTTTTTTTGTCTAAAAGACTGTTAATTTGGCACTGGTTGGAGACAATAATTAATCTTAATTAGTGTAAGTATAGGTAGCCCTGCTGAAATCAGTTAACTAATTGTGAAACAAATGTGAATTGAAGCTTACATTTTGGATACATATTAATAAGATTTTACATTACTTCAAATGTTTAATAGTAATTCTCATACTTCTTTAGGAAGCATTCTAAACCAATAAAAGACAATGTTATGGTCGAACTGAATTTGAACCATGCTGTAAGGGATGAAAATGTAAAAGATTCCCTGTATTTTAAAAAAAGTCTTGTATATCACTGTTGTACAATTAGAATGTGTATGTTTCAGTGTTTATGGCTCCAAATTAGACTTCACTGATTTCTAATGATTAGCCTAGTTCTCTCAAACACATGCTGAATTAGGATTATTTTAATATTTCAACAAAATTAATAGGCTTTAAGATTATAGATTCCAGTGTTATCTGTCAATCTGTTCACTGAATTCCTGTACTTTTGGGATAAAGCCTGGCAATTTAACTTCAGCTATCAAAAACCCTTTTAAAATCCATTATGGTAAATCCATTATGGTTTGTGGAAATCCATCATGTATTAAGAAAACTATTATTGTTATTAGTTATCATCACTGAACCCTGAATTTGAGATTATTAAAAAAATGAAATTCACTTTTATATTTCTCTCTGAAGAAATACACATATACTTTCAGTTTCAGTTTAAACTGGAATGTCACAAATGCCACAAAGTTGAACCCTGACAAACTTAAGAATTCCAGTATTTTGCTCTGGAGTGAAAGATGTTTATGCAGCCGAGATGATACTTCTGCAGAATACAATGGCAGGCATTCTGCCTTCTTTGCAGGTACACTGTTCGGCTGTGAGTGCTAAGGTTTTTTTGCTATTCTGTCACCAACTTTTTCTTTTGAACGGGCATAGATCTTTCAAGAGGTAGTTTCTGATTCCGTGCAGGTTATTTACCTTAACTGCAAGCCCAAAGTGCAAGAAAAGGAAGCTTCCAATTATTTAAGTGGAAGAATTTGTTCTTAACCACTATAAATAAGTGCAGCAACTGTTCTTTTTGTTTAGCAGTTGGGGGAGAAGAATATAGAGTTAGGCTGCTTCTTTATGTATAAAGTCTGCACTTCCATGATTTCAATAGGTTAGATAAGATATTGATTTAATTATATGCTGTATGTATGCACAGAATTAGTACGTTATTCCTGTTGGCAAGCACTGCATGAATGGAATAGCTCTTTCAATCTAGTAGTTTGGTTTTATGGTTACTATTCAATATGTGATATGCTTAAGTTCCAGTAAAAAATACTCTATAGTAGGTAAGGAATAACATTAATGGAAAACTGCTGTAAGAAGCATTTAATTATGCAAAATACTCTAATGGAGCTCAGTCTGTGTACAGAATAAAGACTAATGCTTGTTTCCACCTGAGCCAGACTGGGTGTGTGAACAACCTGGTATATAGCTGTTAGGGAGGAGAGAGCGAGCAAATGTTTTGCTGATCTACTAGAAGGGCTAAAAATCACAGGACCCCATTCAGACTATCCATCTTGATACTTCCTCCCTCAGTGGTGCCAAGGCTGATGGTGATACTGCCCCACTCCCAGAGTCTGATATTTGCCTGTACTTTGAAATGAGCCTTATCTCAGTTCTGCAGCTGATTGAATGCTTCTTGAAGTCATTGATCTGCTTCTTTTTAATTCAGTGGACACTAGATTGGGATCGTGAAGAAAGGAGATTAAGTAATGAAAAATCGTTTGATGATGAATGAGAATCCTGTCTCTGGATTATTGAGGACTCGATGAATCAGTGGGAAAACTACAATAGCGCTCAGAGCACATTTTTTCTCTTCTTATTTTATAGATGGAACCAATTTACTACCTATATATTCAACTTTTGACATCAAGAAATCTAGTTAGACAACTAGATTTGAACGGAGACTCAGATTTAATTTTTTTTCTTAAGCCTGTCTTTGTGACCTGGATCAAGCATTTCAAATTTTGTGTCTGCAAAATGATTAAATACTTTACTGACATATTCTTATTGTGATTAGGTAAGAAACTGTTGTAAGGCTGGAAGCCTGGAACCTTTTCTCAGTGACAGGGAGCCTACAGGGATACATACTTGGTGCCTTTCCTAGAGCAAGTGATCAGTCTAAAGAGCCCTTCGTTACAGGGGAAAATGCATCAGTGGAGAAACAACAGTAGGTAAAAAGAGAGAATGTCTGGGGCACACTGAATTCTAAATGAAACATTTTCAAATTAGACTATTTTAGGTGCCTGGAAATAAATTTTAAAAAGCAAAGAACAATTTTACATAAGTACCAAAACAGTTTATAATTCTGGACACAGACTCTGATTGGCATGGTAAAAAAAATATAAAAAAATAAAATATTAAACACTTCTACAGAATTCACTAGCTGTAAATGTCTGACATGCCAAATTTCATGTGGGCAACATAAAAATAAATTGTAAGTCAGCTCTGGAAGTCCTTAAACTAAAAGGAATTCTTTGATCTAAAGATTTTCTTTTTTCCTAAGCATGTAGGGAGTGGCAAGAAAATGGGTCTCTTTGGGGGGGAAGAAAAAGTGATTTTTTTTTTTAAATTTTTTTTTAATTGCAGGGCAAGAGAAGGAAATTAACCCCCACGGACAAGTATGCTTTCCAATGCATCATGTTGTTTTTATCAGTTTTGCAGACTTTTTAACGTACAGCATGGCAGAACTTTCACAACTATTCCCCTACTGGACATTCTGGTAGAGAAATTGATATCAGACTAAAAGTAGAACACTGGATTTTTGCCACAGTTACCATCTGAACTTATTCTAAAATTGTTAACAGGCATTCGAACAGGAATGCCTTATTTTTAGTCTTCCTTCTCAAATGTATCTGTCCCTGATTTTTGGCTGTTGCTTCTCATAATAGCTCTCAGCTTCTGAACTGATCCTAAAAGAAACTGTCCATCGCTTCTTTCACTTAGATCCCTAATGTGGGACATAGTTGTTTCCCATGAAGGCGTAGCATAGAATAATGCTGTGACAAGGTTTTGGAAGAATTTCATAACTGTGAACTGAAACTGTGAAACTAAACTTGCAAAATCTTCATTGTAGTCACTTTGTCCTATGTTTTCTAGCCTGAGGAGCTTGTATGACTTCCATACTGTAGACCTGCATACATAACATTTACAATACTTAGTTTAGTCTGTTATATAAACTAATCAAGTTCACCTTCTTGTTCATAAGTTATTGCCTAAAAATGTTTGATTTTGAAGGTTTACAGAGGTCAATAAAAAGACAGCTTACTGATATGTACTACATAAAATATATTTGAATAAAGTAGGGGAAAAAAGAGTTAAATGTTTTCCAGCCGATATGCAGTGAGCTTTCATATTCTTCACTTAATCTGACATGTTTACATATGTACATACAACCTAACAGAAAAAAGGAAATATAGAATAAATGAAACCATTAGGAAGAAACATTAATTAAAGCAAGTAGAAGTAAAGGTTTGTAAGAAGAATTGTTCATGCCAGCAAACCAAAAGCAAAACCAATTATTGAAAAAATACTGTCTAAGCCTTGGAAGCATAATGTCCTTGTCTGCTTTCATAATAGGGAATAATGCAAGTGGACATTGACAAGAAATAAAATTATTTGGATCTGTCTTGGTTATTAAGGGTCATTGGACACTGTTTCACCCGTGTCTCAAGGCAACAAAGGAAACCATTATTCATGTGGAAAAATATAACTCCATCAAAATTTCACAGGATTTTTTTTAACCCTTCATTTGGAAAAAAATGTAATATTCTCTGAAAGAGGAGGAAAAATGTAATTTGCTTTGGGTTTTTTTGATGGGGCTTTTGTAAATGCATTGGTTAATAAATGGTGATACCAATTCTGAAGTCAGTTTTAGAACATGAAGACACTTGTGTAAGTGTGGTGTGTTTGAGAAAGGCATACTGAAGTGGCTCAGAGGCTTGAATTGCATTACCTGAAATGGTACATCTTGGTATATATCTGAAGAAAAAAGGTTTATATGTTTATGTATTTACTGAAAAAATGTTGTCTGTTCTTGGAGATTTTATGAGAAATCAAGCCTGAAAACTTTTGTCTTTCAGTCTGTGTCTCAAGTGGTGTTAATACAGAGGAACAGTGAGCATGATAATTCTGTAACAGAGCCATCCCCTGTGGCATTTTTCTGTTCAGTGACATTTAGGACACTAGGCTTCTCCACCAAAATGGACCAGGGCCATAATACCATCTCCATAGTCATATGGGGGCAGGGGGAGTGTGGGAGTGGAGAATTCCAACTGTTTACTGTTTCCTGCCTTCTGAGAACTCAATAATTATATTTTGAATACCTGAGATGGATAATGACAGAGTCCAATGTTACTTCTGACAGCTAGGCTTGGAGTATACAGACATTAGCAGCTCACCTTTTTTCCTTTGACATTCATATTTAGGGCTAACATAAATCTTCAAAAATGCCAAATGCAATTAAAAAAAATAATTCCATTTACATTGGCTGTCTATACTGAGTATGGGAACAGTTGAGATTACTGGCAAAGGCTAGAGAAATGTAAAGTGCCAAGGACAGCCGGTGAACACTGAAGGAAGTAAAAAAGGCCAACAAACACTGATGGCAGCAAAGGTCATCTAAATGTCAGAGGACTGGAAGTGGCTGCGGTGGGAGGAGAACTGGGTTCTGCTCTGTCCAAGAAGCAGGTGGTGTCAGCAGGAATATGTAAGTTATATGAATGGGAAGCTTTGGAGGGCCTTTCACAATATCCTGAAGCCTTTCAATACTATGTTGTTAAACCAGAAGACGAAACCTTAAATTAAGCCAGTTTATCACTAATAAAACTGAAGCGTATTTTAGTAAAGAGAGGAGAAAACTACCTCTATAGGACTACCAAGATGCCCTTGTTTTGCTTAGTGCAAAAAAGTTGCGTAACCTGCTTCCTTATCTTTGGAAGTTCATTTTGGGGATGAACAAAGTGAAACTCAATCCTTTTCTTTGAGTCAAACAGTAAGTACAAATAAGAAATCAGTAAGCTGTATATACAAATATTTGACTCAGTATTCTGAGAAATAATCTGGTAATAAATCCAATTAAATGTTGTGATATACTAATAATATATTGGGGTAACTTAATTTGAAGCTCTCCTATCACCAGTTCTTTTAAATATGTGTTTTTCTGGATCATATAAATAGTTTTCCTTTAGAGTACAAGTTGGATTAGTATCTGATGTTCAAATTGCCATATTACTATAAATAATATTGCACTGACTTTCCATGGTACTTACACACCAAAAAGTTTTAATAGTATAGCTGGGTTTTAGTCCAGATTTATCAGTCACATTCTTGAACCTTTGAAGGAATATGAAGATCCCATTGATTCTAAGTGGTTAGAAGAAAGTGGTTAGTGAGTTGATACAGCTTCAATTATCTTTGGTCAGATGGGCTAAAAGCTACCTTAAATGTTTTCATAGTAGAACAAGCAGAACTTTCAGAATTTCAAAATGCAGGTGTTTTTAAGTGTCAATGCAAGACAGGATAAATCTCACTGCAAAAGCCTGCCTTACACAGAGAATCCTAAACAGAGCCTTCACCCTGTAATGTCTGAAATGCCTCTGTCTCTAGTTCGGCAGTTCAATGGGGTAAGGCTGTGTAAGGATATTTATCTCTTGATATTTTTATTGAAGGTATTTTTCACTGAAAATTTAAAAGATTTACATAAGTTGCATATTCAGACCCTTGTCTATGCTGTGACCAATTGCTTGAAGTGGTGACAGAATACAAGTGAGTCTGGATAGACTGGTCATTTTACTCCCCTTTACTTTGTTACACATGTCAAAAATGGCCAGGCAGGGATGTTCAGTCTTTTCCTTCATACAGGGAGACTTTACTTTTTGTATACAAATAAAATTGCAACAGGATGCCGTCATGTTTCTTTGTAAAGCATGCAGTAGAAGCTTACGCTCTGCTGTTAGTTAGGTGAATGTCTATTTGTCTCGGGTCTTCACTGACTTGCAAGGTGCGTAAAATTTCTTTGAGTCGTGATTCAAGGTCTTAATTTTAAAGCTTAATGCTTCAGGGAAGGTAGAAGCTCTGTCCAGTAGCTTGTATTTTTTCAAATGAACGTTAACTTGATTATGATTTACTAGGACCAAAGTGCAGTTAAGTAATACATTCTGAAGTGCATTATTACATGTGCAAATGCTTTTAGAACAAATACTACAGCTATTTTAACAAAAAATAATTGTTTTACCACAGTGGCTGCCTAATAATTAATGTCAGGAATGCATTAAATTAATATGAAGGCTTTGAAATATCTGACTAATTTCAATATTTTTATGTGATAGGGGACTTTGTCCCCTGTCACATATCCAACTGTACAGATTACATAAGGAAATCCATTCCAATCTTAAATTCAAAGCCATCTGTAAAACTTCTTAGTTGTCAAACAATGATGAGGCAGAAAGTATGATTTCAGTAGTCTGTAAAGCTTTAAATTAGTTTTCTGTACAGTAATAAAAGTTGTCAGTGTTTTGTGATGCAAGGTAGTGTGTCTAAAAAGAGAAGAAGATACCCTCAAGAACAGCCTTGCAGATAGCTGTCATTTAGAAGATGAAATAGGAATTTTCCCCTTATTTATTGCTTATATTTCCACACCCCACAAAAGTAATTCTCAGCTATTCAAATGTGTTCAATATGTAGGTAGGGACTAGAATTTGATGTCAGATATGATTAAAGTGACAAACTCTCTAACAGCGGGAATCAGAAGAAGCAATTTTTGTTTTTGAAAAGTGTTATCTCTGAATTAGGGTGCTGTCTTTATGAGTAGCCTGAAGGGATGTGGAGAGGCAAGACTGAGCGGTGGGAGAGGATACAGTGTCATAAAAAGACTGTACGGATCAGACATAAAGCTGTATCTTAGCAGTAGTAGGTGATTTTTTTGGAAAAAGTTTTTTGCCCTGTTTTCATATGCACTGCATACGTACACATGAGTATGCTTGCACATGAATTCTATTTTTACTTAAGTTAGAGATAATTTTATTTTCGGTCTAAGCACAGATGATTTTTAAACCAAATTTAAGCTGTATTTATTTCCACCTAAGATTGTTTGTTTAAAATAAAGACATGGTGGGGTGGAGGGGGAACTCCTGTGTATTAAAATTGTAACACAGTTATGTGGTAATATATAAAGGTTTAAAAATAAAAACAACAAACCACAACCACCTACCTTTTAGAAAAGTATTTTTTGAAGCATAAAATTTATGTCCAAATCATGAATTATTCTTACCTTTTTTAAACCCATACCAAAACACCAAGGGAGTAGTCAAATAATGAATTCCAAGGGAGAGGTATCTAACAATACCAGAACTCTAGTTTAGCATGGGAAAAACTTGTGGTATACAAACAGTGATGTTTATCATAGCTAGTATTTACCACAATCTGGTTTTGGTGATGTGGACTGCCTTTCAAAGGAAGCAGCAGTTGTCCTTGAATATTGCCTTTAATGCGATTATATAGTTAAGTTTATCTCACAAATGTGTTGTCCTATAGATCTTTTCGAACCTAGTAATATTATTTCTGCTTTCATGAGGATAAATTAAACAAAATATTAAGTTTTTTCCATTAATTCATTCTCTTTGTCTTGTTCTGTAATCGTAAGATTTTGGATGAACACACATTATTTGTGTGCCAGTGCAGAAAATACTCAAACCTCAAATATAAATACTAAACAACATATAACAAAGCTAGCCCTATGGAATCATATTCAACGTATAGGCTCTCTTAGATTTTAATTAATATTTGTCTGCTATTTTTTCCCCATAACACTAATTTCTTAATACAAGTTTGAAGCGAGCATTTTAAGGTACAGATGTCTAGTGTAAGACTAACAGTATTTAATAACACTTGTGAGAATGACTAAATGTTGACTGAAAATATTTCTGTGCACTGGAACTGCTGTGAAATTGCTGTGCTGAGAAAATTGCTGTTGAATCAGAATGCTGCTCAAGGAAATAGAATAATTTGTATCATTCATTAGGGTCACTGGGCAAATTAGGTACATCTTTTCCTTCAGACTGATAGAAACAACTATATTAAATGCAGAAGAGTGACAAATGCAGCAAGGTGCTGATAGAACAGGGAATTGATTTGAAATATTAATTCTGTGGATGGCTGTGTCAATATCCTATGCAGATGAAATTATCCTAGTGTACCATGATGAATGCTTAGCTGTAATTAATGCAATCAGTCTTTCATATTGGTCTTTTATGTATGTCTGCACATTTTTATACTTCTTCCTGAGCTGTTCAAATTCATTTGAAAGTCAAGAAGGATCTAAAATACAATACCCTCTTGACTGAACAATTTTAAATGTGCTTGAAACTGACCAATTAATTGCATGCTCATACTTCTTCCCACAGATCGCTACAATTTTAATGCAGATCAGGAATCTGCTCTTAAAGCTTTCTGAGACTCAGTATGTCCAAATGGAATCTATAATGCCTGCAGAAGGTAACAGATGCACTATGGCCAGTGGCTACAGAAAAATTGCCACTTCCACTGACCCTCCCAGGGCTCCTCTTCTACCCAATTATACCTCAGCCCAGAGGAACAATATTACAGCTCACAGCGTTTAATAGTCCCAGGATCACGCAAGAGTCAGTGTCTGAGTCCATTCTGTTTTGATGCTGGAATGAGCAAGCCAGATGACTGCTCTTGCAATGACAGTTCTGTGATATGTACAGACATTTATTGCTCATCAGCATCAGGGATGAGGCTATTGGACTCCCTCACAGGAGCCATTGAGCGGAGTAGTCCTTAAAATAGGCTGCTAAACTAATCTGTTTTACCTCTTTAAATAAAAATAATATACAATTCTGATCCAGACCATAAATCTATGGATTTTACTTGTTCATAACTGTTACAATTAATCATATATTATTTTTCCTGCTTTCTTTATCTCAAAAAATCTATTTTTTCTGGTTGGATGATATATAGATGGGCTATAGATCTTCATCAAATATGAAACCCCACTTTAATTCCCTTCACTCATGTTGTTAGGTACAGATTGCACAGCCATGATTTGCTATATCGGAGTTTATGGAAAAGAAAAATACAGCCTCAAAACCCTTACATTGCTGAAATGCCTTTCCAGTGAGAAGCCATCACCTGCAAATGAACAAGTAACACAAACTGATGGTATAACGTTGTAATTTTGATAGTGTCTGTATGGAAGTTTTCAGAACATGCTGTGAGAAGTCTCTTCTTTTTAGAAAGTTGGCAAAATTCTCAGAAGGCTCCTCAGTTCACTTATTCTGTTAGAAGGCTATGAAGTAGGTGTGATCAGAACATTTCTTTATGTAAACATTTAAATATCATTCAAAGTCCATCTAGAGTTAAGTGGTCTCAGCAGGCTAACATTAAGGCATTTCAATATCTAACAGGTAAGTAGAGCAAACCTATCCAATGGCTGTCTCCAAATACCTTATGGTCTTTAATAACCAAGCACCCATACTTCTGCTTTAGATGGCAGCAGGTTTTGCGTGAATATAAAGAGTTATCCAGCTAACAGTGCAGTGTCTCAGATAGTGGCGAGTAGTTAGTGTGCAAAGCTGCTTACACAACAGGGAAGCATGGGGTGTACTCCTTCCTGAATGTCGCTCCAGCATTCTGCACATGAGAGCATTCCCCCAAAAGGGGTCTCTGTTTAAGTCCTAGGTAATTTTACTTCTGTCACTATTTCTACCCTTGGCTTTTCTAAAGCCAAGTCACCTTCACATTTAGTAGCACAGGTTACAAATGCTGTGTATTTGCCCTATAAAAAGTTATTTACTTTCCTTTTTTTTACGTTTCATAATTAAATATTTGTTCTGTTAGTTTTTAATAATTTGGAAAACTGTGAGCATTGGTTCTTTATATACTTTCATGCATTTTGTATGCTAGCATATAGTGAGTCAGTTTGTTTTAAATTCATGAAGTGTGATTTCATGAATGCAGTGTATTAATAATGAGCAATAAGACATTACCTAATGGAAGGTTAAGCTTTTAACCTTCAACTTTCCTGCTATTAGGTACAAATAATGATAATTTTGTTTTCAGCCATAAAAGCTGTTTAAAGTTGACAGAAGCAGATTGACTTGCATAATAACACTATGCATTTGGAAACATTGGTAACACAGACTTTTATCTACTGGAAATATTTGGCATTTTCCTGCTTTCCTTGCCACCAAATAGGAGGCAAGACAGTCTCACCAACCAATTTTACTAGGACCAGCATTTTGTCCACGTCTGCCTCTGTGTTATCCTTAATAGCATACTGACACTGAAGCAGATCAGCTTTGTAGGTTAACCACAGTTCAGGTGGAGAAGATGTCATAGCCCAAAAATTATTATTTTTTTTATCTGAAACACAAAACTTCTGGTAAAAAATTCTGATACCTGAAATAGAGCCAGCTTTTTCTGATACGTGATAAGCTTTTTCCATATGTGCTGCATCCAGTAGTGTATTTGTAAGTAGGTGCATAGGAGCACAACAGTGTCTGAATGGCATGAGCAAGTGGGTGGTGTTAAGGCTTTCTGTTCTATATGTAATGCAAAAAGCAAAACTGGGAGACAAAAAGCCCCCTCAGCCTTTGAAAATGCAGAAAGCAGATTTGATCCACTGAAACTAAGCTACATGTTTAGTTATATTTTGGCTGCAGAAGCGATGTAGAAAAGAATTAATCAGGAATGTTTCATGTGATGTGTAAATATCAAAGAGCATGGTACCCTATTTTTGAATTTTTTTCCCTTTGCTACTTGTATTTGGTAATGAGGAGAAAAAGGTTGGCTGAATCAACATCTTGGAGGCATTCTGTTAACAAAGGAAGTTAGAAGAATCACTGTAACGAAGTATTGAGATTATGTGATGATATGCTAGCATGTGCTGCTGAGTTATCTACATATAATAAAGGTCTCAGAAGCAAAACAAACATATTAACCCAGAATTCCCAAGAGAATTTTGCTCACTGCCATTTAGACTCCATGAGAAAACACAACAGGAACTTACAAGGCAATTAACAGTTTTTGTATAATGTTTTTATTTACAGATTTATTTTTGTTTCAAAAGCATTTTTTTTCTTCTTTTGAAATAAGTATGGTGAGCAGAAATAAAGCATGAGTGGCTCCAGGAATTCAGAATAGGATAATGAATATTTTAGCATTGCATCATAGATTTGGATGTTGTCCCTACTAGTAATATTTCAATGTGGCAGAACAGCTGTCTGGTTGCTTGTATGAATTCACTTGCTGAAGGAATCAACTTCACACAGGTTTTTCATCTCCTGGAGATATGTGTCTTTGCTTGGAGGGTGCAGGTGGAGTGATTTTTCTTTCTTAATCTCGCATACATGAGAAGAAATGGAAAATCTCAAATAGGGATTGGGAGACTCGCTCAAAGTTGAATCCTGTTAGTTACTGTTTCGGACAGACCTATAGAATGCAAGATTTCAGCCCTGATTCTCTTGGGCTAAAGGCCAAGTTGTGTACTGGTCTTCATCTGAAAAGAGCTCTTGAACTACTCAGCTACTGGGGAAAAAAGTAACTGGCACGACTCCCGATGATTTTTGAAAACCCAACCCTGATTTTTTTTTTTTTTGCCTAAAACAATTCAGAGAAAATAATTTCAGGCTCTCAGTTCTAATTATTATTCACTCTGTAACCTCTTCAGTCTGTTGGAGCACAATCTGCTTTCTATTTGTTCTGAAAGGTATCTTCCTTTTCTGACTGTTCCATTGTTAGAAATGGATTTGTGTAGAATCGTGTATTTTTCCCCATGACTAACAAATTGTAATCAGTTTCTGTCCTATAAACTGTAGTTATTTTACCTAGCAAAGCAATAATTTTCAGCTGTATTTGGTTACCTTGAATTCAGTTGGCATCTTTCATTATAGGAAGCCACACTATCAGTTGGTGCCTAAAAGCTTTTTCTGAAGATTGGGTTTGATACTCATTCTAAACCAGGTAAACAACTATTTGTGTTGTGGGTAATATTTGCTGGATTTTGTACCTATGTTCAAAGATACAGTAGTCTGACGACTCAAATTGAGAATCCAGAAATTGGTAGTTGGTTTTGAAAGTATTCCTTCACTTTTCTTTTTACCAGTTTCTTCAATGAAGGGGAAGCATAAAACCGTAAAGTTCTGTTAGTAACTTTGTAAATCTTCTATCAGGAAGAGTTTAAAATATAATTACCTCAATTGGCCAGGTCACTTAAGGAAATGTTTTCAGTCATGGAATTGACATAATTTTTTTTTGGTTAATAAATGGGTGCTTGGCATCTCTACTACTGTCCAGTTATAAAAGCATTTTATTCTGTGACTGCTTTCAGTAGCAATTTAGGATTGAACTGTTGCCATTTAGACCACATTATAACATTTATGAATCAAAATACGAGTCTGAGTTGTCCTCAACACCTCAATGGTCAATACTCGGAATAAAGAAATGTTTGACTCCAATACAAATCATGTTTCATCTGTTTTGCTGGTGTATGTTAACCAGACAGGAAGTAACCCTTACAGAATTAAGCAGGGTGATGTTTGTGTTCTTTGGTTAGAGAAGTGCTAAAGTTGGTAAGAGTATCAAGATAACGGAATCAACTGAGTTGAGTGGCTCATTGGTTCCAATGCTTATACATATATGACTACAAACTTGGACTTTGATTGGATTAGCTTTCTAGCTAATCTGCCTACTGACCTAGTGTTCCCTGTCTATCATATTACATGAATGTCTGTTATTAGTCTCTTCTTTTCCTGCCAAGGACGATTTTGCTTGTAACAAAAACTTAGAAGCTTGTGAGGTTAAAGAACTAATCCTACAAAATGCATGTTACAGTGCTTCAGAATACTGGATATTGCGAGAAGATGATGACTTCTGTGAGTCCTCTTGAAGCAGTGAAGAAGTAAACCATTGAGATGTCACAAAAAAGAGATAAGCCATTACAAGATTGAATGATCAGCATAGAAGCCACCTAGGTTTATGTCTTTCTAGGCTATTTCTCTTTCAGATTTGTCCTGGAGTAGCTTCCATGCTTCAGATATGAGGAGGTCACACACTCGTGATTTTTCTATCTGATTTACAGAATAGTTTTTGAAGAGTTGGCAGAATTGTGTAGTTGTATTTATATCTTCATTTGTTGATGCTTGAAAGCACCTAATAAAGTAACTAAACTATGAAATAGTGCTGACTGCTCTCAGGAACATGTGATAGTGGCTTCACAAGGACAGGGAGTGAACAGTAGCTTGGGATCAATGGTGTGATTTCAAATGAAATCAGAGTATTTCCCTCATTTTCATATCAGATCAGTTACAGTGACATACTTATTTCTGAGTGCAGTGAACACTGATACATCTTTTATTTAGCTACAGAAAGGAGGGACATACAAAAAAAATCATGGAAAAAAATCACTAGCATGAATTTGAGGCAGTACCCCAGTTAAAATGGTGATTTACTTCAGACCCTTGGAGGTACATAATTAAGCCTTCTCTGGATGTGGACAATAGCAAGTTAAGTGTTAACATTTATCAGCTCAATTTGTAGTATTATCCCAAGAGTTAATACATAGGAGAGCTGCTTTTGTCATTACCACTGTTCTAATAGCCATTAAGGGAGATTAACTGTTAAAGCAAACCTGGTATCAATGAACAGCCTGTAGGAGTTTCTTCGTTTATGTTGTTTTCTTTTTGGATAGCAGGTGTATTTTCAGTAGGAGCTTAAATTCTTATTTTATAAAGGTCTTGGCCTTACTCTGAAATTTTCATAGGGGGGGAAAAAGAAATCTTACTACTTTGGCATTACTGCCTTGCATGCTTTAGGATATGATTAAACTAAGACATCCAATCCATTTCACCTTAAGTACTCCATTGTGTTGGATGCATAGAAGCAATGAACTGCGCCCTAGACCACTTACAGGATTTTTTTTCTAGAAGACAGTTGAAGCTCTGTCTTTTGAAAATAGCATAGAGTGTTCAGAGAGGTCTGGTGAATAATTTATTCATACAGTTATTATTTTAAAAATACATGGTGTGTGTTCAGCAAGATACAATAGTGAAGAGAGTAGGGAATGGTCACTACTCTGACCTTTACTGCTCTTATGACCAATTGTTATATTTCAGCATTATACAAAACCAGCTTTTATTGCTGGTATTGTGAATATCTGGTCTTCTGTACAAGACTGTATAAGCGAGTGAAATATGCTGTCATTTAGCAAGATAAAATTCCTGGTGGTTTCCTCTTTTGACATCTTTTAAGGATCAGCTGTGCTGAGATTTGGACTTGCTTTTTTGTGTGTTTTGCTGGAGGTGTTGTCTTTTTTTGCTTTACAGATGTTGGAATTTCTCTGGATTTGTCTTGTTATGATATTCATTGATGTAGCGTACCAGGCAGACTGGATTTCTCTTTTTCCTTGTGTAGCTAAATGCAGCTGAGAGTCAGGATGGGAACTGTGAATTGATCTTAATTTTAATATTTAGTTATATATTTAATTATTTTTTAAAGAGTAATGTAGTGTTTTAAAATTAGGGGGAAAAAACAGAGAACCTCCTGAAATCTATCTCTCAAAAGGTTTGTGAATAATTCATATAATATTTGGACTGTCAAAATCATACTTTGGATGGCCTCATGAGATTGTGTGCGACTTAGTTTTGTGCTGTATTTGCATGTGGTATTATCTCAGCCTTTGAAAATATAGAATCCTTTGCTTTCTTTTTAAGAGTTAGTCTTGTTGGGTTTTTTTCCCAAGGCTGAATTCTTTTCTGCCTGGGATGGACAAAAAGTTAGTCAGCCTTTTATTACCTTTCAATTTTGGTCATTGTAATCTCATTTGCACTTGCTATCATTCTGCTTCTTTACTTTCCCATGTTTTACTTTTTCCCTAACTTCCTAAAGCAAGAACAAATTGACAGCTAGACAATTGTATGACAGTGTTATACAGAAGGGACTTCTAGCTTTTAGGACATAACTGATTCTTTTAATTCTTGTTGTTTTAATTATGATCTTGTGGCATTGGCATATTGCATCATGAGCAGGCAAAATGCCACTGTCCTATCAGTTGGTTATGAATGCTTGGAAAAGGCAGTGAATACATTTCCAGAGGATAAAAATCACAACCTAAAGAAAGTCAAATACATACCTATCCTGAACATGTCTGCTTCTGGTTAACACAAGCATACAACTCCCATGTATCATAACCAACAACTGTTCTGATAGAAATGCTACGTACAACATTTGAACTCTGAATACAGTGATTCACCCTTCTAGTAGTATGCCCATATGCAGCACTCTATATTCTGACAAAATGGAGGAATATTTATAACAAATTATTCTGCCTTTTCAGGTATCAGGAATCAAATGTGTTTCTGCACAATAAATCAAAAGAAGACAGAGAAACTAATTGAAGTTGTGGTCGCATGAGTCAGTGACAAAGTGCCATTCATTTTTAGAAGACGACGAGTTTGGGTGACAGGGTTTTGCTTCTCTCTACAGCCAGAGATATGCAAATCTAGATTCTTGAGTGGAAATAATATAGAGAATGTAGAGATATGTGAATAAAAGTTTTTACAAGATATCTCCCCATATTTCTGCAAAGTCTGTCCTTGAAGCATCCTAATTACATCGATTAATGCAAGATCAAATGTAAGGAAACAACAAAGGAACACAGGAAGGACAATGAGAATCTGCAGCTATCCTTGTACAGCAACACAGCTGAAATATATAAGTGCTGAAATACATAAATGAATCCTGGTTTAATTTGAAAAGATTTTCAATTTTTTCATTAAAAAAAAAAAGTCCTCTAATTCATTATTTGTATAACCCTTTTTCTGTAGTGAGGAATTCTCCAGGCTAGGTCTGCTTTGTGAGCCTTTTTTCCGGCTGAGCTGGATGTGTCTTCATATTGTTTCATTGAATGAGTCATTGATTCAATTAGGGTTAAAGCTAATTTCTCTTAGCTCCTGTTTTGCCCTTTCTGCTACAGTCTTCACAGGTTACTGCAGGAGTCCAAAGTGGCAATGCAGTTTGTGAACCAGAACCATAAAGAAAAATGAAAGAAATCTAACTTCTAATTCAATTAACTTCTAAACAAACAAACAAAACTCTTCAACAATTAAAAACAATTCAAATATATAGTACCTTTCGGGCTGTAAAAATAGGTGGAAGCACAAAGTAGGTTCTCCTTCTTTGGAACTACATCAGTCCTACCTTGCATCTTTGTAATCACATTGCATGCAAACTATTGTATGGGTGAGAATAAAGGTTTTGTGAGTACTAAGAGCTACATATATAAAGTGCTTGTGCTCCTCTGACTACTCCTGAGGACTGATAACCTTTATGTGATATCTATATCTGTGATATTGCAATGAGAAAAATTAGTATTGTTGTTTTACAACTTCTGTGTATTTGAAATCATGAGAGCACCTTGAAGAATTTAATGTGGTGGTCTTTTATTTTTTTGAAATAGGTTTTCCTCTTTATGAGCTTTTGCTAGTAAGTATGAAAATGGGAGAAACTGTATCTAGATTTCTGCTAATATGGTAATTTCTAAAGTTCTTAATACTGGAGTTTGTGCCTTATAAAAACATTGTACGTGAAACTGTAGTTTAAAGGTTTTGAGAAAGTTAAAGTCCTTTTTCATTAGGTTTCTGATTCTTAAAGAGTATCATTCTAGACAACTTTCACAAGGTCCCAGTTCAGAATCATAATCAAAATAAAGCTGTTAACCAGGTTTTAGTTACATAGTAATATGTATCTCGAACGGTTGTTAGTGTCAGGATGCGATGAAAACGTGGTATTTACTGATCTGTGACTTAAGGGAGGAACCTCCATAGGAAGGTCTGACTTCTGTGGTTGTTTTAAAATGAGAAGCAGAAACATAAATTGATGAGGAAGTGTGCTTGACTCATCCAGCTCAACTAAAATCCCAAAGGTGAAATCTCCCTGTAGATGAAAGCTTAGAAACAAAAGAATCAACCACTTAGACTTGAATAGATTAATTTGGAGAGGCTGCTGAGCATAATCAATTTAGCTGTTGAACTGGCCAGGAAAAAGGATGCTGCTTGGTGCTAGCTGAGAGTCAGTGAAACAAAAAAGCAATGTTATACAAGTACTGCTAAAAAGAATAATTAGAAAAATAAAAAAGCTTTTGTCTGTTGTAAGAAAGGAACGAGACTGAGAATCAGCCACAGCCCTGCTCTTGGGACCTATTTGAGAGCCTGAGGTTTGTGTTCGCTTGTGCATGAGGCCTGTAAGCGGGGAAGGAGGCTGTATGAAAATAATAAACTCTCAAACTTGGGAATAAAAGAAATATGAAGAACTTGTTGCTTTCTCTCCATTATCTGCTTTCCTTATCAACTCTGACTTGCCTCAGTGAAAGAGATGAGAAAGTAAAATAGGACAAACAGAAAGCACTTAGTATTATTTATTTTTCTCTCTTTAGAAACAAAGATAAAGATACTGGGTTGGGATCAGGCAGAGTGAGTTAACACAAGTGGTTTTGTTCATAGTTTTTGGCAATGGAGGCATAACTTGGAAAAAAGTTGTTTCCTTTTTAAAAATTAGCTCTTTCTTAATACATTTAAATCATATTTCTCATGTGGTCCACAAGCATCATGGGAAATTTTAAATATTGAATGTTATTTAAAAATAAAAACTTAAATCAAGAGCCTAATGCAAAGCCCTCTGGATTTAAAAGAAAGGATTCCACTGTCTCCAGTAGTGCCTGGATAAGATTGGTTCTCACTGAAAAAATAAAAAATCTCCCATCCGTATAATTTGCTAAGTTATCAGAGATTTATTTACCTCTTCTTAAGGTTGGTTGCCTTCAGACAGCCAGGTATTGTAAATATTCATGCTGGAATAAATTTGCTTGTCACGGATATTTAGTCCAAATCATTCTTGTAGTTGAAAAGGTGCCTTTTTTTTTCTGCCCAAGGACTCTGGTAAATTTTTGATAGGTACTGTAGGAAGAGATAGACTGTTCTAAATACTTGATTTAACAGATCCCTGACCTTTCTGTCTGTCTTTGTGGCTTGCATTGTCTTTGGGTGTTGAAGCAAATACTACATGTTCTCTAAAGAGCTTTGAGATTTAACTCTTGCAACCTGTGAAAGAGGCACCAGATGTTACTGGGATCCCAAGTTTCCCATCTCTGCTTTGGCTACAACAGTAAAAGCTGCTTTTTGAAGACAGTGACAGTGTTGTCTGATGCTCTTATGTTACAGCCTAAAATACTATATAAAACAGCTAAACGGACAGCACACCAAAGCGTGTCACAAGCTGTAAACGAAAGGCTGCTTCCTTTTTAGGCAAAATGATAGCAAGATTAGCATATTTATAAGCATGAAAGTTTAGAGCACAGGCTTTTGTCCTCAGTTATAACACTGGAATAACTTTCTTCCTCTGTTATTCAAAACTGAAAAAGATTTACTAAAATGCACAAATAGAGCAGATTTTACCTGCCTTAGGAAGCCTTATGCTCACTCATTGTGTGACACTTCTGTGAATCACATTCATGTTTTCCTCCTGGGTTATTAAAGACAACGCCACTGAGGTATTCTTATGTGTTTCCTTTAAAATGCTTGTAAATGTCACTGACTTCATAAAAACCAAATACCCTGAAGGCTTGAAAGCCTTTAATTTTTTTCTCGCTTAGCACAATTTTCCTCTAGCTAATTACTGTAGGTTAGAAATCTGTGCAGTTTTTCACATTTTTAGAAAATTGATCTAGAAAACAAGTTGTCATATATATTTATATGACTTATAAAGTTACTGAGATTACTTTATTCAATTATGTTCCAGAAATGGATTTTCAGGAAAGCAGTTACAATTCATTGCTTTAATTGGCAACACATGCAGAGATCACAAAATAATTCTCTTGTCAATTCCTAAGTCTTCTCTATGGCTTTGATGAAAGAATAGATTTTGTTGATCTTACTTTGCCATACTTTTTAGAAAAACATTCTTGGGGGTGGCTGTGGGGGGTGTGGAGAGATCTGCACTTTGGGCAAAATACCTTGGCTAAACAGGAAAATCTTTAAATCAGATTATTTCAATTTGTGATATCAGACAAAAAGCAAAAACCTCCCTTTTTATTGTTTTCAGTTAAGCAATTATAAAGACAGATCAAGTTAAAAAGCAAAAAGCAACGCTTGTGGATTCATTTGTTAAAAGGAATGAGGAAATCACGAGGAGACTTACTCATGGATCCCCAGTGCTTATGAATGTTATTTGCATAGATCATGACAGCAGTGCTGTTGGCAGTTTTATTACCTCCTAAAATCAGTGGGATATGGTCTATCACACCTGCAGGACCTGTTGGAAAATATTGATCCCCTTGAACCATAACAGGACTTCAAACAAAAGTATTCTTATAGTTTATGCTAACACATTGTACAGTTTACCTCAGATAGTAATTGATTTTCTGTCTTCAGCGAAGCATTAACTGTAGTGAGCAGATTCATATGCTGACTGATAGCTTGAAACAAAAGGGAAAAAAATACCAAGAAGCTCCTCATCTGTCACCTGTTATCTGGGCAGTGACCAACAACTATCATTTTTTTTCCTGTAAGTTAAGAATCTTAAATACAACAGAAAAAAAATTTAAAGAAAGGCTAAATTTATCTCTTTGTACAACTGCAGAAGAGCAATGATATTATAGAATATAACTTAAGTATTGCTTTTGAGGTTTTTTTGGTCAAATTTTCATTATGTTTAAGGAGCTGCCAGAAGTTACTTAACTCTCACTCTTCAGTTTTTAGTTTTACGTGTGTGTATATATG
This sequence comes from Pterocles orientalis, assembly GCA_011057875.1. Classification (NCBI taxonomy): domain Eukaryota; kingdom Metazoa; phylum Chordata; class Aves; order Pterocliformes; family Pteroclidae; genus Pterocles; species Pterocles orientalis. Next base: position 1,296,626 of record WKFP01015431.1, read on the forward strand.
CGTGTGGATTCTGCAGGCTTATAATCTGTAAAAAACTGAAAGATACAGATAGAGCCTGAAATAGTAACTGAATATGCAATTATTATGTGACTTTATTCCACATAGTAGTTTATAGTATAGCAGTTAACAGTAGTTGCTTGTTCTGTTCTTCTTTTATATGTGATACAAAAAATACTCTGGGACACTATTGAATATTTTAGGGCTTGAGTAAAGGGTAAACTGTGGTCAGCACAGCTGCAAAAGCTTTTCATCTTTTCATATCTTGCCGATAATGATTCTCAGCAACAATTTAGCTGCTTCAATTTGGATCCAGGCTGCTAAGACCAAACCTGTCACTAGTAGGAAGTTGAACTAATGTCAGAGCTTAAGAAATACCTTTCCATGCTCCTCTGTATTTCTTACTTAAGGAAAAAAAATCTTAAATTCCTTTAAGTTTCCTTCATAGAAGGGTAAAAAAAAATTGTAAAAAGAAAAGGTATTTCCTTTGTATTGCAAAAATTCCCTCAATGTCAGTGCCTCATTTCACTTGAGAAGCACAATGTTGTGTTTTCACCACTGCATTGTTAGCCATGTAAGCCCATTAGAGTATTTTAAAAAATTTTACAATACACATTTAAGCTTTCACTAGACAATACCTCATGATAGATTACAAATTACTCTTTCTTCTCTATATGTTTATTTCCTATATTTTAATCTTTTGTATTGAAAGGCAGCAATAAAAAACAGAAGTTGAAACTGAGAAAAATAATTGCTTATAAACCGTGTGATCATAAATAAGCATGTTCCATTAAAAGAAGAAAACCTAAACCGACAACAACTTAGAGTAAGAAGTTTGACTGCTGTGCTTTACTGTGCAAAGAGTTAAATCTCAAGTGGTTTCAATGCTTTCTTATCATCATCTTTTTTTTTAACCTTGCTGTCATTTTGACAATGTACTAGCAACTAGTAGAGCAGTAGTGTGTGTGTGTGTGTGTTCTTATAATTCTTCCTGGCAATGGAAGGATTAAAGATACATTTCAAATTTTCTTTAGTTTTAATCTAATTAGTATCAGATGTAGGATTGAATATTTGTATTGTACAGACAGAAACAAGCACAACTAAACTGTGGAGCTTAACCAGTTACCGCCTGTCAGCAGAGCTACTGTAACTGAGTAATGCATACTTTTTGCTGGTCCCAAATGTCATAAGAGCAATGCTTTTTTTTTTTTTTTTTTTTTTTTTTTTTTTTTCCCCCCTGAAGTACCTTTATTGACTGAGTGTTCTTCAGCTCAACCTGTAAGCAAGCTAAGCCTGTAGAGTTGAAAACCTCTGCTGCCTCTTAGGGATCACAATTTCCTGTGCTGTTTTAGTGCAATCATGTGCCAGTCTACTTGCACTGTTTCAATTGATATGCTTTTTAAGACAGCTTTTGTTAAACATGGATTTGTGACGAAAAACAAAGTAGCTGAAAGAGCAGTAGATAAGCTCATAATTTCATTGCAAAGTTTATTTACACTTTTGCATTTTCTCATCTCTCTAATAATATACAGAGCATTTGTGTGTCAAGCTGGCAGGTTTCTTAAATGATCTTTTTGGGCTGAATAAGTGATACGATTTAGGTTTCTGTCGGCTACATGGAATTCTCTGTCAGAAAACTGCTTTTCATTTCTCTTTCAGCAAAGCAATGCTGATGATAGGACTGCATGATTCTACCGATCTTTTCATGGTCAATTAAATTCACATCCAAACATCAGCCAGCATCAGTTTTCTACATTGTTTATGGTTTGGAATACTTTGTGCTTTCTTATGGTCAAAAATCTTCCAGGTCAGAGAAGATGATGGAATAACAAAAATCGTCAGAAGTTCAGGCTAAGCAAAACACTAAATATTTGCTTCTGAAAGCCATTGCTCACATTATTAAATATTACTGATCCTTTGAGTATCTCTTAGTGCAAAGTCAAGCTTAAAGAACTTGTGTTGGTGGCCTTGTATGGGAATGCTGACCGAGTGCCAACACAGTCCTTTTTACTGTTTCTGCTGAGACACTGAGCCTACTACTAGTTTTGTATGATCTGTCAATACTTTCCTGTTCCAGCACGAAGTTGAATGGTTTGTTTCACCTAAGCTTTTCCTTTGCTCTGCTGCTTTCTCAAATCTCACTTTAAGCAAACTTGTTTGGCTTTGCCCTAGGAGGAGTCACATAGGCACAGGCAGTTTCAGAGGTGGCCTTTTTCTGCCTTGCAGCATGTGATGGGTTTGCCCTTGGCTGGGGGCCAACTCACACACACATTCATCCAATCCCCCCCCACCCAAGGACACAGGAGACAATTAAAGGGGTAAAGGGAAAAAAGAACTCATGAGTTGAGATAAGGACAATTTAATAACTAAACTACAACAATATTGAAAATAATACTAGTCTCTGGTCTGCAGACAGTCAGAGAAGCTGAAAGACCTTGGCAGCCATGTAAACATCACTTTTTATCAGCTTTCTTCTGAGCACAAATCCAAAACACAGCGCTCTGCTAGCTATTATGAAGAAAGTTAACTTTGTCTCAGCTTAACCCAGGACACAGCATTTGGTTGCTGCTGACAGCTGAGATGTAGCACTAGACTTTCTACGAAGCTAAATGTTAAAGGAGTCTGGAGCATCAAGGAAAAGCTCTAGATTGGAGCCAACATCAGTCCAATCACTCACCACAGACTTTGTCAGATAAAACACATTATGTGTCTCTGAGTTTAAGAATGCTATTATACAAATCAAGAATAGAACCTAGGTTATCGATTATCAGGATAATACAAGATAAGCATATTAATCTGTAAAGAGAAAATATATCCATTGTCTTTTCAAGGACCTTTTAATATTTTTCTACATATGCTTTTTTTTTAAGCCCAAGTTGCCGCATAAGTCACTGAATAGCAAAATTCCTACCAAGGTCTACTGCACAGGTGCCTCAATGCTCAAGGGCTTGGTAACACTTTTACTGAACTTCTTTTTCAACATGAGAAAGGAATTGACAGGGGAACTTTTTTTGCTTAGCAGGGATTAATGAGATTTGATATCTCTGATGAATAGTGGAGATATAAATGATTTATTTAGCTTATGGCACTCATTTTTAAATTGGAGAAATCCAGCTTGAGACATATCAACTCAGACTTGTGTGTTCCCATCATATTTGTCACTTAATTATGTAGATTTTTATTCAGCTTGTCAGCAAGGTTATCTACCTAAGCAAACTCCAAAGACCAGTATTATGCACTCTAGTATGCCTAAAACTAAAACAAGGAGACTGGTATGAGATGAAAGTATCTATTGTCTTCTCTGAGCAGCAAAAGCATATTCTCATTTATGCTTTAGCATGCAAAGCATGTCCCATCACCTTAGAGATGCAGGTTCTGAACTTTTATGATCTGATACCGAGTTCTTCTCCCTTCAACTTTCTTCTGGTGCCTGCACCTGAGATTATATTTTGGAGCTTTGGAATTGTTAAAATATTAAGCCTTGGGCAGCTGGCGCCTGGAAGAGCAACACTGCATGGAGCGTATCAGAAAATCAGTGGACAGGTTCTTCTTCAGAAACTGAGAGTTCTTTAGGGAAAAGTCTTTTGTAGAAGCATAGAGTTGCGTTCTCACAGGCTAACCTGTAAGATGGGATGTAAGGAGTGTTATGGCTTTTTCAGTTCTCTAGTCCTTGTCTGGTTTTCTATCACCCTTTATTTTCCAGACTTTTGGGATTTTCCACACTTTACTTTCTTGATTGCATGACCTTCTATCATTGCTCTGGTAGACTTCATCTTCTAGGATGAATAAGCCCTCCTTAGCACCTGAAATCAGTGGAGTTCTTCAAATTAAGCAAAAGCATAATTTAACTGGAAGACTCACGTAGCAGCAGACAGGCAGAGTAAGTTCACTTAAATTGCAATAAGTAGATACCTTATAGGTAGAAGTAGGATAGGAAATTGTTATCTGACAAGTAGGAACCTGGGCACTTTGCAGTAATAGCACAAGGCTTCCTCATTGCATTTTGCATAAGCTGAAAAGGTGATTTTTTTATTACATTGGTGTTTACTAACTGTGGGGAATTGATTTGTTCTCCTCATATTTGAACTGGCTAATCAGTGGAGTTATGCAAGTGTTTGCTTTTGGGTCAGAAATGGGAAAGATGGAAGATTACCCATAAGGCCTCATTGGCCTAGAATAACAGCTACCACCATTTTTAAAAAGTTCAGTGCCGTTGTAGCTGTGCAAATATATTTTTATTTATTTAAAAGCAGTTCTGCTGCTATTTGGATGTCAGGAAGATTTGTAGTATTTGGCTCATCAAAGGCAAACTGACCAAACAAATGTATGTAACAAAAAATGGTGAGAGGACTAGGGTGTCTTACAGTCTGTTACAGGGGAATTTCAGGAAAGGTTTTGCATGAGTTCTCTATAGCCGACAAGTCTTCAATCCTGCAGTCTACTTTTCACAGATTCAAAAAGGATTGATCTAGATAGAGCTCCTTGTGAGAACATGATCTAGGTTTACATGTGGGAAATTCAAAACTGCAAAGGTTGGGATATTGGATCCTGTTTATTTCAGATTCATTGATATGATCCCATTGTACTTAAAAGGAATCTTGCCTGTAGCATATAATAGAATGAATTTGCAATTGTGATGAAATTTGTGTCAAATTTAAGGTTCTAGCTCATTTTGGTCTATATTTCAGGACCTAGCAGAGTCCTCTAAAAAAGAAAAAGGGGTAATATGTAATTATGGCTATCTTAATGTTTCAGTTTGTGGGGTTTTTTTGCATTTCAGATGTGGATAGGCCTGTGTAGGCTGTCCACAAAGAAGTTCTGATGTAGAATGAGATTTCAATCCTTTGATACCAAGACATGATTGACAAATTTGGAGCTACTTCCACGATCACGGTAACAAACCTGGAGGGAACAGTGAAACTACTTAAATTGCAGTGAGATTTGTAGAGTGTGTATGGTTTATTCCATTAGGCTTGAAAATCTGTTGTCTGTGTTTCATCTCATATTGGTCATTCTATATACTGAACAGGATTTGTATTTCAACTTCTAGAGCCTAGGTAAAGCAATATATGCCACAGCTGTTCATAAATGATTTAATTTGGACACACATTGTTTTGGTTGCCAAGAATGGAATTTGCATTGGGAAAAAAAAAAAAGAGAAGAGTATTGAAAAGAACCACTTATTTGGTTAGGTTTATTTATGCTGATCCCTTAGGAGGTTTCCTGCTTTCTTAGCCAAATTCCTTTTGTCAGAGGTCTATGCACTGATCCTATTCTGTTTTGAGTCTGGTTGAGAACATCAGTGAGCTTTCCTCCAGGTTTTTACTGTTTTTGCTTTGCTAACATAGAGCAAGCCCATATGTAGTCTAATCCAAATGCCTCATGTAGCCTCAATCTTCTGTGATCAGTAAGTTTTCCAAAATCTAATTATTTTTCACAAAAAATAGTTTCAAAACAAGTGTTGTTGTGTGTAGTAGATTAAGAACAAGGATAAGACAAGGCTATCTTTTCCAGAATATGATTGTGTGTTTGAAGTTAGGGTTCTCTGATGGCTCTGCAAAAGCAATTTGGAAAGAAAAGTATCTGAGCAGTATGAATTTACCGACTTTGTGCTTGCTTAGGGAGTCCTAGGAGAATTCTTTTCACAGAAACAAGTATTTTGAGTGGATGTTACCTGTAGTATTTTTCTGCCCAAGAGAATGTTTATTGTAAATAAAGGCTAAACAGTGTAATTTTTCTTTATTGTCAATAGATATCTTCTTATCCTTTTTTATCTTTTATGTTAAAGGAATACTTTAGAAGACTTAAAGTGACAAAGCTGCTCTTTGCTTGTCATGAGCACAAAGATTTAGTCTAAAAGAAATTTTGAAGGCAAAAGGAACTTAATCTAGGCATTTAGAACAGATTTAGGGTGTGTTTTTTTCCTCCAAAGAAAGTGTAATAGTTTGCAACCTGAAATTGGCTCATAATTTTTGAGATTTTGAACTTCTTTACTTTGCTTTACGGAGAAACTTAAGCCTTTTAAAGTTGTTGGTTGAGACATGTCTAGATTAATTGTCTCAAAATAAACTGATTAAATAAGATTAAAAATCTGCAATCCATGGTTCTATATTACTTGAACCTTTGTATGGTAAACTTCAGGAAATGGGTCTATCTTTTTTGTGGGTCTGTGTTGTTGTAGTATATGATGTCTGCCCAGAACATTCTATATTGGCCTGAAAAAGTCTTTCCCATTTTCCTTATGTGCTCTGAAAATTATTTGGTTCAGTGAATCAGTATTTTCCAATACAAAGGCAGAGAATTTTCAGGAAACTTGATCATTTTATCATCCTGAGAGTTTCTGTGGGAGATTCCACTACAGCAAGTGTGCTGAATTTGTAGACTGAGGCACCAAGCAAGAAGGTGGCATTGAGGGTTAAATGAGATAGAGGCTTAATGTGAGGGACAGCGAGGAAAAAGGTGGATGGGTCTGAAGGAATAGCCACTTGTGAGGTTTTTCACAAGCAGTGGGAGGAAAAGTATCTATCTAAACAATAAAAGTCTAATAATGAAAGATATTTGCATACTACCCTTCTGCATGGTGCTGTAAAGATGTAAAATGCTGCGTAACTGCTATGATTTATGAATGCATTCATATAGTGTTTGTAATAGCTCTAATATTTTCTAATAACCACCAATACATTTATAAATGCATTGTTGGCAAAGCTGTTTCAGTCAACTAACCACTTCTAAAAGTATATAATTTTTGACATATTATTTTAGCATGCACTTAAGAGATTTCTGCATATGAAAAGCTAATTTCTTTTAAATGGAACCCTGAGGAGTTTAAGCCAAGGAACAAGCTTATTTAATGGCTTACTGAGTTGCTAACACACAGTGTTTTATAGCTATTTGAAAGTAGTACATGATTTGCCTTCTCCTTTATGGGATGGACTACACTTGGTTTTGTTTGTGGAACTCAAGGTTTAACAACTAGAGCTATGAACAGGGTATTCTCCCAGGGATCTGTAACATCAGAAAATCAAGGTTCTTCAAGCAGGATAAAATCTTTAATCTGCATAGACTAACTGGACCTGTTCTACACAGTTTTTTCTATGGAACCTAATGGCCTTGAAATCTGCTTTCCATTTCTCAAGCCTGGCAGGTTTACCTTGGCACCATGTGCTGCTGTGGCAGCTGGACAGTTTCTTCTAAATTCCCCAACAGCTTCATGGCAAATTTGCTCTAGTCAAAACTTTGGTCACAACACAAAGAGCCAACGCTTCAGTATCTTTTTTACTGGTGTGTTAAATTTCAATAGAAATAAATTTAAATAGAAGTAAATAACAAAATATTTTGAAATTAAGAAACAAAATATTTTTGTTTTCAACACTAGTAATATTGACATAAGTCTGACAAACCCATTTGCCAGGTGTTTCTGGTATTTTTTGGTTTTGCATTTATCTTTTTTAACTCTGGTAAATCAACATTGTAACATTCTAAATCTTGTTTCTCCTCTGTAATATTTACTGGAAAAGGTGACCCCGTATTTCTAATTTTAATTTTATTGCTAACTCATCCTGTGGTAGAACAGAGCTTTTTCTCTTCCCTGACAGATCACCTCTTGTAGCAGAATTTATGCACACTTTTGTTTTTGTCTTGAAAAACAGATTGATGACTAAAGCCAATTTATAAATTTGTTATTCTTTGGTCTGTGTTTTATGGTTTTTTTGGGGGAGAAAGGATAGTGAGTGAACAAAAGCTTAAATACTGTGTCATATTGGATGGTTGGTTTTAAAGGCATCTTAACCTAGAGATTTAAATGGAAGCACATTATCTGTTTCTTTAAAAGGTGTATTGAAATTGAGGTTTGACTCTTAGCTTGACAATACATAATAAGCTGATCGGAGTTGAATTCAGGAAAAAAAATCCCAAAGCTTATATCTCTCTTTTTAAATGTTTCAAAATATGAGCCCTATGTCTTTTTACATAAAGGTTGAAATGGGAAAAGAATTGAGTATAGATGGAAAACTAGAGTTTGACCATAAATCAATATTATTTTTTATTTTTGTTCCTCCTCCTCTGTTAAAGACTCTGAATATTCAGCTACATCTGCTACAAGATGCTTTGATTTCTCAGTTTGAAAATAGGCTTAAAAGGATGTCGGGAAGAATGGGATGTGAAATGTATTCCTAATTATTTCTGAAATGCAAAGAGTAGAAACCATTAGAAAACAGCCTAACTTGTCAGCTAGCATGTTAGAGGAAAGGAACAATGCTAAGAAATATTTGAAGTACACATTCTCTTGTTTATATTTGTATTTTCTTAATTCTTAAACTGATTCACAAAACAATGATTTTGGGTTGGTGGGTACGTCAGATGTAGAGCAATCTATTCAGCAGCTGCATGCCATTATAAATTGATAATTCTACGCAGATTAGTCCAAAGAAACAAAAGGGCTGTGAAATGCTAATTACACTTAAGGACACCTGCTCACACTCTCAAATAACTTCAGGATGTTCCCATTTATGCAATGATGCTATCATTTCAGTTGCTGCTCTGCAAGTGTAGCAAAGTGTGTCAGGTAATATTTGATGGTTGTTTAATGCTATCTGATGTGATGTCATCTGACATGATCAGTTTTGGGCAAATGAGAATTTCCACTGTTGCTTTTAGCTTCAAAATAAAAATTCATCCTGTGTATGTGCTGTACCTGCCAAGTTCCCTCTTCAATCTGAGTTAATAGTCCCTTTGTATATAGCACACTAACGATTCCCCTTTAGAGGCATTAGAATATGTAGCCAAAAGTTAATGTATCTAAATTACATAATGATAATTTTTCAGTGTACAAAAATGACCTTATGGAAATGGCATGAGTGAAAAGCCTACTTTACATAGGATGCTCAACCTCAGTTGCTTGCATAGTGCCCTTGAGGGCATGGCACCTCAGGATGGGATCCAAAGAGGCTAGTTATCTGACCAGAGAAGGCTCCTTGGGGCTATCTGTGCGAGGATGAAGAGGGGTTTAAAGACAGTGCCCCTCTGAGATTTCAGCTCCTCTCCAATGTCAAGAAAATAGCCTCTACCTCCTGCAAAATTGCCTTACTTGAAGGCTGGTAGCCTTTCTTCCAGAGGAGGAGTTCTTGAACTCTGGTTTTGAAGAAGATGGTGTTGGAGGAAGAGCAGTACAACCAGGACTAAAGCATTGAGGAGACCTGGCTCCTATACCTGCTAGTAGTGTTCAAACCAACATCTCCTGGCCTCTGGGGAGCTGGCACAAAAGTCTGAGCATTCTGCCTCGGTGCTGAGCTGGGGTAAAGAAGGTTCTGTTTGCTTTCTTGATACATTTATATCTTAGGAACATTTTCCCCATATATATTACTTTATAAATCACTTCAAAAAATAGGCTGAAGATAACCTGAAGGCACTTGTCAGAGCCTTAGCTTCATAACAAATGATTTTTAAGAAAAAATAGTCTTCCAGGTGATTTTAATAAATGTCAGTGAGGGGACAGCATTGTGACAGAGGGGTTTCAAGCTCTTTAAAACTGTTTAACCCTATGGAAACGTTGCTGTAGAGTTCCTGATAATTTTATGCACTGTGGAGGGATTTGCAGGTAGCTCTCCAGGGCTGAATACCTTTTCTGCCCCAGTTTGTGTAAGCAGAAACTTTCCTTAGTCACAATTATCATGTTCAGATCAAAGTGTGATGCTTCTAGGAGCCTCTGGTATGCTTGACTATTGCATTTGTTTTCACTGATGAATTCGTAGAGAAACTGGTCAGCTTGCAGGTGGATGGTCTCCAAACGTTGCTTTGTGTTACTAGGATCAATTTGTCTAGGAGGAAAAGAAACAGTATATGGACCTTGCTTTGGAGTATTTTGACACTATTTTTGCAGCAGTCCTTCTGGTTTATATATTTCAGTGTCAAGAACATTTAGCTTGTGGATTTGTGGGCAGAGGGCTCTTTGCCTTTTTGTACAATGCCTTGTGAAATAGTACAGTGGTATTAATAAAACAATAAAATGCACCAGCCATTTTGGAGCCTTAGACTCATTTTATAAATGGAACTGTGAATAATTAGGGCTTCATAAATGGTTTCTCAAGGAAAACAATTGTCAATAGAATAAATGCAGGGAAAAGCAGCAGAATGTTCAAGTGTGCATTTTACATTTCTTTAGAAGTTATGATTAACAGACTTAGCCCACAGAATCTTTTATGTCTGTTCCTGGCCTGCAAAAAGCACAAGGCATCAGCATTGTATGAAGCCATTTGAATTAAGAATTGAACTTTGCATTTTACAAGACAAATGAACTTTATTTTTTAAATTGCTTTCGGTCTGAACTTGTGTTTAGCCATTGACTGCAGTGTCAGGGAAACTGGATATAGTGTTTGCTTCTAGAGTGACACAATCACTTTAGTAGAATTAGGTAGAGATTTTATTGCCTATTTCAGTATTAATCACAAACTTACAACTCCTTGTGTTTTTTCTCCACTTAGTTTTCCTTGTTTGGTATGCTAAGTAGTTTCCATCGACACTAGTGAAAAAATTGAGTTTCGGTTGCTTTTTTTTGCCTTAATGATTTGCTTTTGATAAAAATGAAAGCACCATCTTCACTTTTTTTTTCCCAATTTCTAGCTATTCCAAAAAGGCTCAAGGAAGGGATTTGATTTAAACTCTGATAAAAATGTCGCTAGGCCAAAAATTTCCATGTTCATCCATGAAGTATAGATTAGAGAAAGTCGGTATACGGCATAAACTCACACAAGCTGAGTAGGATCTTATTTATTTCTCTTCATTAAAATCAAGAACATAGCATGTTTAAAATCTTACACTTGATTCAAAGACTGGACTTCCTGATGAAATCACTGGGATTTGGCAACTATTTGCAATTTCTTATCCAGCTTTACAATATTCAGAGCTGTATCAAAGTAATTTAAAAAAAAAGTATCTGAAGTATCTGAGGCTCAAGTGCTGGTACGTATACCTGAGTGTGTGCACCCACTCAAAGTGAAAAATACATCATTAAAAAGCATTCTTTACACAAAAGTGTTGTTTACCTTGCACTAGTGTCAGTTTTGTAAATCTTATTTTTTCTATAAACTTCAATAAGAATGTGGAGCATTCTGCTACCAGAATGTATTCATCACTTGCTCTATACTCAGACGTTTTCCTCATCACAGGTGTAATTTCTGGCTACCACAATACATACTTAGCCTCCTGACCTAGAAAAAAAACCTGGAAAATCACCAGCAGGTAAAAGGCAGCAACACCTGGCTCAGGGACATATCAGGGATGAGAAACTGCAACTTCACTCTCCAAGCCCCTGCCCTAGTCCAGGGTAGCTAAGCCACAGGCTTTGATTTTTTATTTTCTACTTGTTATTTATATATTCTCTACTTATTTTTTTCTCTAACTCTTCACAATGCCATTTCAATTCTTCTTTACTCCCTAAGGCATTTTGAGACACAGTTTGGAAAATACTGCTTACCCCAACTGTTTGACACTGTGGGAGTGTGGAGTATCTACCTTGGGGCTAGGTATGTTCATCTGTCACAGACCAAAACCAAAAATGTCCTTGAGCAGACTCTATGTAGGGAAACACCCTCATCAAGAACAGGAAAGAAATCTGGAAGAAAAAAAAAACAATTTATCCTGATTGTTGCTATTTATGTCAAAGGAAGGGAAAGACCAATATTTGTTAAGGACACAAGCTCATAAATGTTGTTTCATGTGAATGGCAAAACAGTTTCTTGATTCAATTCCTTCTCTACTTAGTAGGCTGTATTTAGGGTATTTCTGCTTTTCTTGACCCTTTCCGTAACAGTAGGTTTTCTAAAGCCTTCTCTCTTCTTATTTTCTTCCTCTGAATAAAACAGAAATTGATTTCATTTTCAGCATCTCCAGGCATTCCCAGGGCTGACTTTGCATTAACAAGATAGATGTATTATACAGAAGAAACTTTGGAATGAATACAGATGTGTGAAGCACTTCCTGTAATATAGGATCCCCTTATGCCTGGAACACTCATCTTTTTTTTCAGTCAGACTAATGGTCCTTTAAAATTCTGAAACATTCAGTTAGTCTAACTCTCTCCAGTTTCTGTCTCGGCCTGGGGTCAAAACAGAAATGTAATTGGACTGGCTTTTCTCCAGATACCTAACATTCCAGTTTAGTGGACTCATGAAACTTCATCAGATCCATGTATCCAATTTAAACCTTAATTCAGTATTGTTTAAGTTACAGAAAAAAGTTCTGAAAAAGTTTGTAAGATCCAGAAAAACATGATCTGTTTTTTTAATTATTCGAGAAGTCTTAGTCTCTTTTTTTCCCACCTCTTCCAGAAAAGATTATTTTAAAGAGAAGCATTTCCCTTTTTGGCATATTCCTCCTCATGTTGATCATGCATGCAAAAACTCTTGTAAGAATTGTACAAATGAAATTCCCAGTACTGAGTATGCAACATTTCTCAGATTAACAAAAATGCATGAATTTGTCAGCTGTTTGTTAGTGTTTGTTGTATGCAGAATGTGTTTCAATGGCTTTCTCTTTGGAGCAGATAATACTTTTTGTTCTTCCTGTAAAAACAGTCTTACTCATACAGGACGTGTAAGTCATCTTGTAATATGTGTTTTAAGTTTTTCATTATATGGCATTGTTAATACAAATCAAAGATAAGACATCAGGAGATTGTATTTATTTTTTTTAAGAGGAATTGCTGTATTTCATAGTCCTTTTGATCTGGAGAAAATCAGAAATTGTAACCAAATATTTTCCTAACATACCTGAAGTAAGCATTGATTTTGGGGGGAGCTCTCTCTTAAAGCAGTACCGTATTTTGCCCCATTTCTCAAAAATGTTGAAGGTGTTCTGGTATATTTTACTCTGTCATGAGAAAAATTAAATGCAGTTGGCTACTTTGAGGCTTAAGAAATACTACAAGTGAGGTTCAATGTGTACAGTGGCAGATGTATTTATTGATAGTACTCTAGAACAGATGCACTTGCAGAAAAAGGAAACCTATGATTTTATCAAGAGTTGGATAAACTCCACTGGAGTCAAAAGAATTTTTCTATATAACTCATCGGGACAGCAAGGTCAGGTCTTCACAGAAAGATTTCAATTTCTTGCATGCCAAGAACAGCTCAAAGGGACTTTGTTCTGCTCAGTTAGACTTAATGGGTAATGACTAGCTTTCTTGTTTTGCAGCCAGATGTTTGCAGAGGGCATGTATTGCAGAAATTTAGTGTTGTGGTGGGATATAAAAGTTGCTGTGTAGCACGTGATCTATTCTAGGACATGAGTGCTTTCCATAATATGCGTAGGCATAATTGATACTTGGCTATAAATCTGGTATTTGTGACATGGTAAGTTAAAGATTGAATATGTATTTGCTTCTGGCCTTGCAGAATACACCCACAATAAAGTGAGGGAAATGAGAGGATCAGAGCCCTGGTGAGTTCTCTGTAGAAGAGCTGTTTTGTTAGCTATGAAAAGCAATGAAGCAGCAAGGGCTAGAAGCAAAGCAAAAGACCTGGAGACTATAGTATTAATATCCTTTACTACTCCTTGAAAACATCTGTATATAGCTAATACTCATGACAGAAAATACTTGCAAGGATAGTTTCCTCAGAAAAGAAGATTTTATATTGGTATAGACAATTTAGACCGAGATCAATTCTGACATCAGTAGGTGCTGGTTTTCCTCTCTCTGTACATGCAGTTTTTCTTGTTCTATTGTTGAAAAGCGAAATGCTGGTTTGGGGGATTCAGTTAATGCTGGCACTAAAAGTTTACCATATGGCAAATCTGTCCACTGAATCACAGTTAACATTCCCTGATACAATACTCTCACAACAGGTATTTTAAAAATTCAGTGTTTTGCTTTTATTTGTCCTGAACAGCATTTTATTGTCATTGTGGTTTAAAAGAAGAGCTGTGCTGTGGCTATGTCTTATAATTAATGAAAAGTTTAATTTTTTAGCAGCACAGTAGGAAGAATCCTTCTACAAGCTGCAAAGCAGTCTCAGTCCTTGCTCATTTCAGTACTAGTCAATGCTAGTAGTTTTTCAGTACTAAACCTCATGAGTAATAAGGAGTAAGAAATTGAGGGTTCTATAAATAAGTAGATCTAAGCCATCTGGTTCCTCAGCCTGGAAGAAAATTAGCATAGAAGACTCCTGAAAATTACTTATCCTTGAAGAACACGTTTTTCATGGGAGGCAGTGAATTTTCATGCTCTAGAGGCATGAAAGAGAATTTAGAGGTTTTATTATGAAAAATCTTGCAATAGATAAGGCTTCTGTGTGTACTAAATTATTTTAAAAGCATTTACACATAAGTAAATCTCTTGTGGATGCACTGTTTGCTTCAAATCTCCTTGATGGAAAACTTGATATTTTGAGGCCCAAACTCCCAGTGTTGTGTTGCAGCCTTATCACTCACAGGGAAGTCCAACAGCGACTGAAACCCAACCGTTTATTTAAAGAAGCCAACATGCAGTTAACACAAGGTAGAAGGCGGCAGAACTTTATACAGCAGAGCAACTTGCTCTTCATTAATTACATGCAGACAAATATTCACTATAGTATGTTTTGTTTTCCTTAACAGAATAGTTTTTCAAGACATTAAAGAGGAGTGCTTTATTGACCATGAAGCTCAGTGTCTGTATTTTAAAAAGGTAAATCTATGATTTTTTTTTACTGTTATGTTATTATATTATTATTTTATGGCTCTTGGTTCCGATTGCTTCTAAAGTACATTGTTCCTTTGTGGGTATTTTTTTTTTCCTGAACATTACTATTGGCTATAATACTTAGGCACAAGAATATCTAAAGCAAAGTGAGATATTTATGGCTTTATGCGCCCCTCTGAAATTAGGAATTTATACTTAGAAAGTCTGTGCTTTAGAGAGACTAAGAATAGCTACTTTATGTAAAAATGAGAAATTCCAGGAAAAAAGCTTATATGATGGGGTTCCAGATCATATAAAGACAGATGTCAAATATGACAGTTAATCAAAATAAGAAAAATCAGTAAAACACATATAAGGATAGAACTTAAATCACAGTGGGTGATTACATCACATTTGCTCTCTGCTAATTAGAAAGCTGTTTTCTCTGGTTCTTATTTCTTCTATACCTTCTTGTTTGCAAAAAAAAAAATATACTCTCTTCATTCAATACTTTTACTGAAAACAGTATTTCTGTAAGGTCTTGGACAATGAAACTGGATTTTTTAATGTAAACTGGCAAGGAAGGAAAGAGGGGGAAAGTGGAATTTATTTGCTTAAAGTATGTTCATGTTTGACTTCTGGGCTAATGATGTTATGACTTTGCCTTATATTGTAGTTTTTATGCTATCAGTAATAAGAAACAAAATGTAAATTTAGAGTAAGCTGCACTTTACAAATCCTTATACTCTGGACAAGAAAGCCCAGAGCATAATCTACTGTTATTCAATGTTTTTCAGTTAGACTTCTGCTTACGGGGTTAATTCATCATTGCAGTCTGGGTCCCTAATTTCATAATGCACTTGGGCTGTGGGGGTGGAGTTGGATAATAAACAGAACTGGAGGCGTTTCTTTTGGCAGATGCATAGTTTCATCTTGAAGTCTTTTCAAGTGAGTGTTTGATTGTTCTGTTTCTGATCTTGAATCTAAATCCAAGTAATAGACTAGTAATGTATAACACTTGCAATAGTAGTGCCCAAAGATTTTTATATCAAATAACATTCATGTTAATATTGTTCATTTATACATCTGCCGTTGAGGTTATATTATGAAAAGCTGTATGAATCAATGAAGCAATTTCTACCAAAGTATTTTTCAGATTAATGTTGAGGAAATATGTATCTTATTTCAAAGGTTTCAAACAGCAGAAAAGAAAGGATTACACGGAATGAAGATTCAAAATGTTGTAAAGGCTGAAAACCCTTTGTTTCCACAGAAACATGATATTGGTTAGAATACAGCAATCAAGAAAGAAAGATTTCTTCTATAAGTAACAAATGAAACTGGAAAAACACACAGAATGTAGAACTGATACTGAAATAATTATGTAGAACTTAAGTGTAAATTTAACATACAAGAGTGTCAGTCAAACATTTAGTAATGTAATGTGTGCTTAAACAGGAAGAAATACTGACAGCAGCACAATAATAAACCAACACACTGGTCCATGTTATGCTTGTGAGCGCTAATTAAATTTGTGTGAACAGCCTACTTGGGTATCATTATGTACTAAATAATGAATTTGTCTTGTTGAGATAACATGATGATCTCTAGATATAACAGAATCTAAATAAAGGCTGTGATTCTTCTGTTGGGGGAAAATAAAATCCTCAAAGAGCCTCAGATCCAAACCACCATTCTTAATTGGGTGAGTCTGATACCAAACAGAAGTGACAGACTATAATTGAATAATTAAAGGTTTGCCTCGAAGTGCAAAGATAGAATTAATTAAAACAGATTACATTCATTTGTTTTAGAAGTGACTTGGGCAGGAATGCTACAAAATAAGGGATAGATAAAGGAATGAGATGAGTAGATGTTTTCTGAAATAACCAACAAATTTTAGTACATCTTTAGGTGGACTGTACCAACACTTTTCCTTTAGATTAGCAGAAGCTGACTAAAAATTCAAAACACCATACTGGATTTTAAATTTTCCAGCTGAGAGCACCAACTTTATCCATGGCCAAGAGGGACTCTTAGCTCTTGGTTCCAACCTCCCAGTTTGGGTAATTTAAAATAGGTATCTAAGTTGAAAGAAGTGATGATCCAGTTTTGTTTCACCTTGTGTTTTCCCAGTCTTCTTCAAATAATAGCTACTTACTTATCAGTGAGTTGGTAATTTCATTATAATATTAGTATTTTTTTGATCTGCTTATGATTTTATGTAAGGAAACATAAGTAGGTAGGGAATTGGTTTTCACTTCCAAGTTTTGTTTTGTTTTAGAGAGATCAGCATGGAATTCTGAGGAACTTTGCAAGACAGGAGTGTCAGTAGGATTATGACACTGAAGCAAGATATAAGTTAAATAAAAGACAGATAATTTATTTTAAGTAGACTTTCAAAATTGGATGAGCCTGATATCCCCTTTTTGGCTGGTGAAAAGCATAGATTTGATCAGAGCATGCAAGCAGTAAGATACACTGCAGGAAAAGATGTATGTGATTAGCATGGCTTCCGCAATTTAAAAGACAGTGCTATGAACAACTTGTATGTCTTTTGTCTTTTGTAATATCTCTCTTGATAAACTTCAGGACAAGCATGACATAATGTGAGTGCCAATGTTTTATGTGAGCTGTTATGTACAACAGCTCTGAGAGCTCTGCCCTAAACCATGTAAAAGTTAATGAAAATCATATGCATGAGGATTTGGGTATGATTTGGCAAACTCTTCATGTATTTATCCATCAAGGATCTTTAAAAGAGTTTTGAACACTTTCAGTGGAAAATAACAAAGCTGGAGGGTATATGTTCTTGCTTTTCCTAGTTTTTCTCAAGTTTTGAAATGTGGCAGGGTAACGTGTTGCTGAGACAGCCTATGAATGTATAGCTCCTGAACTCTGAAGATGCACCCAGAAAGCAGAAGGTGGAAATATCACACATAAACAGTTCAGGGCAATAAAACGTTGCATCTCCACAGCCTGTAGTGAGATCAGGAGAGAAAAAAAACCAAACAAACACTAAAAAAATCACCCCCAAAAACCCCAAATCTGGAGGTAAAGCTCAAAATATACCATAAAAATGTAAATTTTTCAGTCAACCTTTTATTTACTAAATCAAAATCAAGAAAGAGGTAATTAGATAACCTTTTAATATGGTAATCCTATAGGAGAAACACCACCAAATAAAATCTTATTCTTTCCAAATAGAGTAGACTAACATATGCTTCTCTGAGGAGTATGGCAGTCATTAATTACTAAAATCCTGTTAGGAAGGGAAGTTTTAATGCCCAATTTAACACAAGAAAAATAAAATGCCATAGCGGCAGAGAGCACTAATCACTTCTTCAGGTGCTAATTCCAAACCCCAAGACGAGTTATTTTTAGTAGGTATCAAAACTTTGAGGTTGAATAT
Source organism: Pterocles orientalis (assembly GCA_011057875.1). Classification (NCBI taxonomy): domain Eukaryota; kingdom Metazoa; phylum Chordata; class Aves; order Pterocliformes; family Pteroclidae; genus Pterocles; species Pterocles orientalis. The sequence continues at coordinate 1,314,688 of WKFP01015431.1, forward strand.
CCTTGTATGGTCTCTGCTTACTACCTATGTAAGCAATAAATGCATTTTTTTTTCACAGTGGTGTTGTTCCTTAGTATAATCCTGCAAGTAAATGAAATTGAAAGCATGCTTCAAATGAAATTTAAGCCTAAACGTTTACTGAAATTTTTTTGTCCTGCATTTATTCTGTGTAAATCTTAGACTAGCTTTAGAGCAGAGATGTTTAAATTGAAGACAATTCCAACTTCCAGGCATTTTCCTATGCAATGGTGGTGTGTGTTCATGCTGCTGCTCTCTTGATTACACATGCTTTCAGAAAGATTAAAAAACTTCCCAAAATATCAGATAAAAGAGTATTTCAGTAGAACTGTTGCCAAAAGCAGACACTAAGGCTATCAAGTGTGAAACAAAAATTAGAAAGTCATTGGACAGTGATTTGAATTAACTTATAATGACGTGGTTTATGTTTCTGGCCTCTGGAAAGATGATTAGAACATAAAAACAACTTTCTGTGAAGGGCATAAGACTATTAATGAACTAGTCATCCGAACATGAGCACTAAATGTCTTTAGTTAAGGTCTTCAGAAAGCATTCATCCTGCTAAGATGCTGCAGTAAGCACTGGAATGGGATGAAGAGACCAGAAGAGTCTAAAAAGGAAATGTTTTAATTTCAGAAGCAAGCACAGTGGCATAACTAAATCAAAAAGCTTTTGCAGCTTTTAAAAGTGTAAATTATAAACGAGAGAAAGCAGCATATGGTATTGTGGATTATATGATCTTGGTGCCTCTGCAAACTAACTGAAGGTCAGGTTGGAGTAGAAATACAAGGAAATTCTTTTTTTTTTCCATTTGAGGTGTCTCGGGTGCCCCATATAAATAGTTGTGCTGTCAGTGGAGCTGTAACAGTTTGTATGTACTGAAGATCTGTTATGTGATTCTGGTTGACAGAACATTATTCTTAGAAAATACATTGTAGGAAATGAAATGTAAAACTCGAGAATGGTTTGTGCTCCTGGAAATACCCTCAAGATTTAAAAAGGAAACTTATTTTTATTTATGGGATGCCCCATTGCATTTTTTTAGTTTCATTATCTTTGCATTTTTTTAAGTTTAGTGAAAAAAAATCACCATAATTTCAGGGCAAAATGTCTAAATTGGATTCCCCTTTTTCCATAGTATTGTAGCTTTGAGATTATAGTCGTCTCAAGAAATGCAAGTACAAAAGTAGAGAATTCAAATTTTGAAATAAACATGTAGTACTGATGATTTGGTTGGTTTCAGGCTTAGTTGCTTGGAAGCAGTATCAGTTGTTTGTAGCCTCTACTTGGGGAATGTTATCCTATTATTTCTTCAAAAGATTTCGTGAAATCAGATTTGATATAGACCATATAGAAGCATTTTGGAATTCCATAGGACTGCTTAATTTTGGGTTAATTGTTTTTGGATAAAATAAAAACTGTTAAAATGTTTTTTTCAAAAAATGCATAATATTGTGAAGCAAAGTTGTTATGGTATCTGAGGTGTAGTATACTGTAGAGACAAAAATAATAGCTTTTAAGAGCAAGACAAACTTTGTTTTATAGTATTTTTGCATTTAGATATTTGGTATTGAATGTGCTGTCACTAGGAAGGTCTTTATCTGAGACAAGAAATGTTTGATAGCCAAAAACTCTAATTGTGACCCCCGCTAATTATTATATTGATTTAACACCTCTATCATTCTACTCTTGTTTCATTCATGAGTTCTATGGTGGAAAGTCTTGCAGTCATTAATGTTTAAGACTTTATATCACCATCATATCAAAAGGACATTTTTTTCAGTTTGTAGGACATGATACAAACAGTTGGCAACAACAGCTGGAGATTCCATTCCTGTGTGCTATACCCCTGAAGACCTTCTGAAAAATTACATCTAGCTTGCAATCCCCAGTCAGAGCCTCGAGCGAAGGAGGTGTACAAATACGCTATTACTGCAGCTTTATTCTACAACAATTCATTAAATCACCCCTTCCTGTGATTATAGTGTCTTTGATGGTCTAAATAATGTTTTGGGGTCTAGTTGTTATAAAAAGTACCAGGCTTAAAGAGACAGAACTTCTGATAGTGGGGAAGCTGTTACCTCCAACTTAATGAGGTCTATGCACACAATACACTTTTAGCACTCTGTCAGGTTCCAAAGTAGATCTCATTCCAGAGCTGTTCATTTAACCATAATATTTGCTTTGAGCTCTTGCTTATTTATCTAAGAGGCTTAAACAAGTGCCGCTGCAGTGAAATGTTTTTCAGTTGACCTTAAAATGCATCCATCTTTATAATCTGGCTTTCTAGAGATGTCATAATTTTTTCTTTCTAATTGTGTACAGTGGCAATATAGTTCAAAGATAACCTAAATCTTGAAACCATAAAACATCTTTTGCAAGCATTCTGCTGCACAGTGCAAAACTCAGGTTGTGATGGGACACCACCTGGGCACAGCAGATTAATGATACTGTGGTATTGTTTTAGAATAGGCAATTTACTAAAACATGGGCTCACAAAGGCCAGGCCCGTAACTCAGATATGGCAGAACTAAATATTTAATTCCGATTAATAGTTTATGCTAGCTGTAGAGCAATGTTTGTCAAGTAGACTCATTGCAGAATAGAACCACCAGACAATTCCAGTATATTCACAGTATTTGTATTCATTTCAGCTTCCTACACAATTTTTATTACCCTTTGACACCTGCTGTTTTTCAAATGAAAATTTGTTGTTAAGTAATTCATGTCCTCCTAAGCACTGTCTTTCTATCTGTTCTTCCTCCTCCACAATTGCACAATTTCTCAGACTTTTTTTTTTAATGTAATGTTTCATGTGATTTGTAAGTTATGGATGTGAATCTCACATACATGTAGGGGGAGAGTCAAGCTGAAGTGGCTACAAAGTAGCAGCTGTAGTTGCAGCTGTTTGTTGTGTTGTTTACTGATTTTTTGATCTGGTGAAGCTTAACCTAAAAAAACCACAAATTAAATTAAAAATATTTGACAATGAGTTCTTGATCATCACTTTCTAGTTCAGAGAGGTACATAAATATTCAAACATCTATTTGTGTTCCCTTTAAATTACTATCATGCATTACTTTTCCACCAATGACTCTGTGGTTATTTAAACTTGAAAAGTGAGGTTCATGATTGTTTGATAGAAGGATGTCAACTTCAAGAAAAAAAAAATCAATACATAAACAAGATTGTACAATCCCAGTATACCAACATCCTGATGAAAATGAAATGGCAGGTGGTAGTTGTGCTGATTAGCAGTGTTCATAAACCACGAACGTGGAATGTGTGTGCAAAGGATGAAGAAACCATCCACAGGGCAGATGACCAAACAACTAAAAAATGTTTTGGTTTTCATTTTCAAAGAAACACAGATTAACATTGGAGTGATTTCTGTTCAACAGAGGGGAATCAAGCGAGAAACAGGAGTTTGTCTTTCATTTTGCAACACCTAGGTACAGACATGTAACAAGCAACACAAAGTGTTCACAATATCTCTATGGAAAGTCACATGTTAAGCCATGTCTTCACTCAGTCATTTACACATTAGTAGTCTCGGTGCCTAAGCAGCAAGAAGGTATAATAGACACTTCCAATACATAGCAAAATATATACCAACTTATAGTCAAGTTGTAGATGGCGTTACTGATTTTCAAGAGTTCTACGAAAATTTTTGTTTTGTATTTTCTTAATTCCACTTCTCGACAACTGTCAGTCTTTTGCTGCTATATGTCAGTGTAACTCCATGGATCTTAATGAATCCGAGTATATTTCCATCAGCCTCATACGGAAAGCAGCATCAGATATGCTCCTGAGTTTTCTAGGTATTTGATGCAGTCCTTGTGCCAAAATTACTTTTAGTGGAAACTGCAGTGGAATAGCTCAAATATCTGTGTTGCTTTTCTGCAGATGATAATTAGGAAAAAATATTAAATCTATAGATGTTGAGACATGATATAATATTGATATTCTTCCTGAATAATATAATATGCAGATTGAACAAATAATCAAACTACAGCTGCCTGTTCAGCTACCATGAAAATGTGTATCAGGTGAAGAGACTTTGCTGCCTCACCTGTCAGGAGCTATTAGCTCTTGCAGAGAGACTAAGGCACCTGCCTAATTTGTTATGCATCTGTTATGCAGGTTTTCTTAAAAAGTATTCTGAATAGAGAAAGACTTACCTTCATACTATGATGAGAAATGGCTGGAGTGTTCTATAGTATTTATTTTGCTTGATGCATTTATTCCAGTTGAGTACAGAAAGGGAGGGAATGGGATGTCTATTCCTAGTATACAACATTCAAATTTATCCATGCCATAGAGAGCATGTTAGACTGTGTAGGCTGAACTTCTTGGTTTGTGGCTTTATAGAACTAGAATCCATTCCATTTTCTAATACTATTTAGCCACAGTTTTCTGAGCTGCATTTAAGCTATATTATAATGCAGGTACCCTAAACAGCCTGAGTAAATGTGGAATTGAAGTAAAAGAATCTGAGCTTGGTTTGTTACAAAGTATTAATGAAAACCAGCTTACTTAAGAATTTGCATATTGTTATATTAGCTTTTTCCTTTAGGTAATAGTCTAAATTTGTCATGGGTCAGTAGCATGAGAAGTCTTTGCTATCTTATTAGTATTCCAAGCATCACAAGTTGGATGAAACATGGTCATACCAGTTCCCAAGCATCTTCAATTTAAAATGCCTAATTTGACTATCAGTTTAAGCAATATAATATTTTTTGAATAGTGAGAATTTGAAAAAGGAAATGACGTGATAAAATCCAATAATGTACTGTGCATCCCAAGTGGAAGTGCACAAAAACTAAAAATGTGAAAGCCAATATGATGAATTGTTTAGGTGCCTGTGTTCCATCTTTCCACAACTGTGCTGGTTAGGTGGCATTTTATTTTTCTTATTCAGCTGCTGATTCCTGTTGCTTAAAGTATGAATTTAGGTATAGTTTTTCTCATGTGGATCAGCACAAATTACCAGCATGACTAAATTAACACTTGCAGCAGAAATACTCAAATTCTTTGCCATGTGAGCTAAATATTTAACAGTTATCTGCCAGTAAAGGAATGGTGTATCCTCACAGTCGACTGGCCGAAGAAAAGTGCATAAATGGGATGCTGACTTAGTGATTACATTCATAGATATAGCTTTGTTTCATAGCATCGTATCTGAGCACACAGGGAAAACAATTGCCTTTTAAGAAAGTACAAATAAACTGGTAAATCTTAAGACTTAATACATTGAGGATATCAGGTATATTAATTTGCTGGAATAAATGTCAATAGGCTTATTCCCTTCTTTGTGCCAGAATTATCAGGAAGTAACATCTTAATGTCCATTTAAAGAAACACAGATTTTACAAAATTTATCATTTTCTTAGATAGAAGTAGGTAAGAATTTTCCTAGATTATCACTGATGAGATTTAATTATCTGATTCACTGTTTCTGTGCTTATACTAATTACAGTGAAAATGTCAGGTGTTGAACACCACTGACAATCAGCCTATAGGCAAGTTCCTAAAGCATTAAACTTTCCCTGGGAACTTCTTGTTTCAAACGCATTCTTTGTGCTGTGTGTGAGAGAAACTACGCTTAGAACCATAAATTGGGAATGGTTATATGAAAGGCTACAGATCTTAAATGTAATATGACTAATTTTAAACTTACCCAGTGAGTACTAAGATGTTATGGAATTTTTTAAAATCTTGTCTTTGGGAACTAGAATGCATCTTTTAACAAATGAAAAATTACCCTGACCTGGTTTATTTTCTAGCTATAGCTCAGCTATAAAAGCTTTCAATCTACTTTAAGCTATTAAAAAAGTTACTAGCTTCCAGGCTTGGCAATGAACCTTGAGATTTAGTGCAACTTCGGGAAGTATCACATAAGGTGGAGATCCTATAACTCTTCAGTCATCTTCCACCTGGTATTTGCCAGTTCTCCAAGGTATCACATAATAAACAGCACAACCAGAATGGATACATGCAGTTAAGGTAGCACAGAAAGTGGTTCCTGGTTACCTTTCAGGGAACAAATATTTTCATTTTGTTTTTAGGAAAAGTTTCCAAATGGTTCCTTTTCAGAAAGTTTATTTTTGTCCAGGAATCATAGAATCATAGAATCATAGAATGATTAGGGTTGGAAGGGACCTTAAAGATCATCAAGTTCCAACCCCCCTGCCATTGGCAGGGACACCCTCAACTAGACCAGCTTGCCCAAAGCCTCATCCAGCCTGGCCTTGAACACCTCCAGGGATGGGGCATCCACAACTTCCCTGGGCAACCTGTTCCAGTGTC
>WKFP01015431.1:1321034-1351222 GCA_011057875.1 Pterocles orientalis
TCTTTGTGCTGTGTGTGAGAGAAACTACGCTTAGAACCATAAATTGGGAATGGTTATATGAAAGGCTACAGATCTTAAATGTAATATGACTAATTTTAAACTTACCCAGTGAGTACTAAGATGTTACGGAATTTTTTAAAATCATGTCTTTGGAAACTAGAATGCATCTTTTAACAAATGAAAAATTACCCTGACCTGGTTTGTTTTCTAGCTATAGCTCAGCTATAAAAGCTTTCAATCTACTTTAAGCTATTAAAAAAGTTACTAGCTTCCAGGCTTGGCAATGAAACTTGAGATTTAGTGCAACTTCGGGAAGTATCACATAAGGTGGAGATCCTATAACTCTTCAGTCATCTTCCACCTGGCATTTGCCAGTTCTCCAAGGTATCACATAATAAACAGCACAACCAGAATGGATACATGCAGTTAAGGTAGCACAGAAAGTGGTTCCTGGTTACCTTTCAGGGAACAAATATTTTCATTTTGTTTTTAGGAAAAGTTTCCAAATGGTTCCTCTTCAGAAAGTTTATTTTTGTCCAGGAATGTACTGGAGGTTTCCTGTTTAGTGTGGGACGATATCCCCTACAGTATCTCTTAACTGTTATGTAGCACTTGACATAAAAAAAATGTAGTTCAGGGTTTGCCTGAGATTCAAACTTCGAACTGCTGTTTCTGTACTGGGCATGCATCTGACCCAGCTGCTGCTTGCTTGCTGAATTTGTCTGACTGCTGTGTCAGAATGTGGCTACAATATAAACTAATTGAAAAAATTGGACAACTAGTTCTGTTTACATTGTAGCAATACTGTGCCATAAAAAGCAGAATCTTGCCCTTGTATTGGACTTGAGTTCCTAGCGCAGAGTAAGATTTATTATTTTGTAGAAAGGTTGACTGTCTAAACAAAAGTGGACTGTACAGACACTATTTTCAAGGACTATCTCTTCTGTAGTCCAAAGTGGACTGTAAGTACAGATTGAGATACTTTTATTCAGAAGAACTATTAGCTTGTTTCTTGAGCATAGCTGTTTGTTTGTAATGTGACTGCACATACATTAAATGTGACACCTGCCAGTTTCAGGTCCCTGCTGATTTTTCACAGCCATCAGAGACTCAGAGTTATGGGGTAGATAGTAAAGTAAGAGCTATGTATTATTCCATTGCAAGGCACTTCTGATTCAGTGTGATGAGAAGAACGTAAAATTAAATTCTCCTCTCATTTCAGTTTTCTGAAGTGCTCAAGAAGCCTCAGTGTTCAGAAAATTTGGATTCAGCAGATAAGGAGCCAGTACAACAGAGGAACATGCCAGCAATTCATTTGAAAAGAAGGTTGCGACAAAGGCTTTTGTTATTATGAGGTATTTGCCACAAAGATTTCACTGAGCTCTCAAAGTTGCAGAAAAGGGGCTTATGTTTGAGTGCATCTAAGGTCAAAAAGGTCAATTTTGTGTCCTTTATCTGTAAATAGTCTCATTTTCCAACCTGAAGTTTGGTGATTAACACTCTTGTTTTTTATTGTGCCCACTTCATACATTCACTTTTATTTGTGTAAAAATGCTATGTGGAAAGACTGTGATTTACCTGGAAAACTGTGAAGAATATAAGCCTGATATTCCAAAATGAAAGGACTTTTTTAAAAAAATAAATAATAATGAAAGGACTTTTTAAAAATTAATATTTATTAATATTTATTTGTGAATGAGTTCAGGTTGACTTCACAATGTCTGGCACAGTTAACCACAGAATTTCCAAGAAGCATATTGCACTTGTGTCACAAACTATAGTTGTACACAAGCATTTAAATCTTTAACAACACAAAAACTCTTCTGTATGCTTATGCTCTGTAGCAAAATCCTTTTACCTCCGTTACAAATGTGATTTTTATGACTTCTGGGAAAGCTACTAACACATATCTGCGGGGAAAAAAAAAATCTGTCTTTAAAACTGAAGAAAAAATTGCAAGGGATTTTGAAAGCTTAAGTGCAGCAATATCTCATCCAACTTGCCTGCATGGTCCTATTTTGTGAGCAAAGTGAGAAAAAAATAGACCAATATAAACAAGCAAAACTGGAATTCTCATTTATTTCATGCAGAATGATTGTAGAATCATTTCCAAAAGCAATGTGGGTATAATCCTGTCTATCTTTTGCTGCCAAATAAACAGAGAGACTTACTTCAGTGAGAGATTTGCTTGCACACAACACAGGGCTGAATCTGCAATTGTTCAAAGACTAGAGATTTCAATTGTTCTATACAAATGGTTAAAGTTTTTTGTTTTTTTTTTTCAGAATACAATCAAGACAAAATAGAATTTTTTCCCAACTAGCTGTAAAAGTCAACAATGAAAATAATCGTTAAGTTTATGGAAGGAAAAAAAGTCAGTATTGTCCCACAGGGCTGGTGTTTTGGGGCTGAGAGGGTTATACCAGCAAGGATTCTGGCATTTAAACTGGTACCTATGCTTTGTTTGTATTCAAATACTTCTATAACATCCTATGGTTCCTCTATACAACTGTGTTTTCCAGTTTAGGTGCTTTGATGTGAATAACAAAGGCTGAGAATGCGTTTTGTTATCCTAAGCTGTCTTTTTAAAATCATAAATTGGCTTTTTTATCATAAACAGTATTATATGCTTCAAATAGTGTGTTTTTCTGTGCATATGTATTTGCATATGTTTTGTAGGTCAGAAATGCAAATTATTTTTATTTTGTCATGTTGTTTAGGTTTAAGTTCATGTGCAAATCCTAATCTTGGAAACCTAGATGTTCTGTGTGCTTAGGCTGGACTTGGACACACTCTCTGACTAGCTTCATGGGAAAAGTTCAGCTTGAAAGTGAGAGCTGGCTCACACATTGAGCCTTGCCCTTCAGACAGACAGTGTGAACACAACCTTCTGTAACCTTCTGAAAAGTCTGGTTTCACAATCACGGGAAATAATAAAGACAGCACATATGAGTATTTTTGTGATATTTTTCTTGTCCAGCTCTCACATTAAGTCAACAGAAATTTTCCCTTCTGAATTGGATGAGGTGTTTTGTTTTTGGGTTTGGTTTTTTTTTGGTTTGTTTTCTCTTCTTGAGTATTGCTCTCTGACCCTTGACTTAAGAAATGTTTCATTCTGGTACCATTTTCAGAAAACTGGAAAGAATGCTATATTTGCCTATGTACTTGTTTAAACACATTTAAGACTATCACAGGCTGATAGATTTTCAGAAATAATATAAATCTATTGGGAAAGCAGTTGCTGTATTTACACATGGGTGAATTGGCTGTATTTGTACTGTATTTTTATTATAGCCACCAATTTGCCTTGTTTCCTTCTCTTTCTGAATATTTCTCAGGAGTCTGACCTATTGCAGTAATTAAGACGTGTCTGTTGTGGAAGAGTGTTCTGTGGCATGAAAAATGTGGGAGGTTTTATATTTTCTGTCAGAGGTTCAAATTGATGTAATATCTCTTTGTAGCAGAAGACATGCAAATTTTTAAAAGTTCTGAAGCTCTTATGGTGAAGAATCAAGTTTTCTCTGAAATGGCACAGCCTATATATAAATAGGTAAACTTAGAGTCAACCTGTGGCTGCCTTAAAACAAATAAAACTGCCAAATGGAGAAAAATTGTGTGGTTGTGATGATGAGCCAGTTCAGCACAGTGTTCCAGTAATTGCGTGTTGCAGATGAACCTAACTTCTTAAACTTGTATTTTTTTAATGATATACTACTCTTCCCAGAAGCCAAGAACAATGCAGACAGTTTGCACATACTAATACTTAAACATGCTAGTGTAAAATACTTCCCAGAGTCCCCAAAATGGAACAGTTATTTAAATGGCACATACACATTTCCACCAGAATCTGTACTAGCTATGCTGTTCTTCTGGGCATCTGCTTGAACAGCAGCTCCTGGACTGCCTAACAGTGCCAGAATGTTAATTCAGTGCTAGAATTTAATCTTCATGGCCTGCAAGCAATGTTGTTCAGTTGTATTGTACACAATATATGTCCCCTGTAGATACTTTTCTACAGATTCTCATTCCCTATTGTGAAAGCTGGTCTTTCAGGTTTTTGATTGGTACTTTGTGTTTCATTGAAGTTGAATGATCACTGCAATCTGCTTTAATAATCTTGTGGTTTTCTCTGGAGCCAAAACCTGGAATTTTTCTGTCCTGTTTTTTTCCACAGTTTTTAAAAGGACACACTTTAGCTTGGTACATCTATTCAGATTCTGTTTACACAAAATCAATTTTTTGGCTTTAAAGACTTAACTTATTAGAGCAACTGCTTAAAGGTAAACCCAGGTTTCTCTATTTATTCACCATATTTTGCCTGTATCCTTGCTTGTTCTACACAGCCCTGTGTGATGGTGGTAAGCACCATATTTTCTCTTCTCAATCTGTTTTGATGCCCAGCCCATTGCTAGAGTTATGTTCAGTGGATTGATTGGTGTAACTTAAATATTTTTCCACTTCTTTTGCATCTCACCTTAAAGTCTGAACTGGTGTTAGGATCACCCTGATAAAAGACTGCTTTAGGAGTGCTATTGCAGCTCTGTCCAAGCCATCAGCCAGTGTATTGTCTTAGGTTACTGCTGTATTAATGTAGTTGCTTGGCTTCATCTCAGCTTGTACGCAATTACTTGTGACACACCTGTAATTCAACACGTAGCTGTACCTGCTGAGATCACTACTCTGAGGCTTTGCACTGCAGTATCAGCTTACAGTTGTAAGTTGCATTTTAGGGACTGATGAAGAAATAAAAGGTAAATTTTATTACTGTAATAGAAAAACTGTTGGTTTTTTTTTTTAAATTGAGACAGCAGTTTATTGCCTTAGTCTCTATTTTTTGTTAGTAATCAGGGAAATTTTGTGCTACATATGTACTTTGTCTTTTTATAGTGCACATAATGTGGCCATGATTCAGGGTGCTGGTTCAATAACATTATTCAAAATCGGAGACTTCAGATAAAGCTACAGAAATAAAGTGGACTATAATTACTATGCATCTAATCAGCTGTGCAGTTGTGCATAGGCTGTACCAAGACAAAGAATGGAATATGTGTCTCTATGTGTGGAGGACATTCTGCAGACATTTGCAAAACATCCCAAGTATTAGCAAGCAAAATTAGCAAAAACAGAAAGTCTACACATAGAGTGGAGGTATCATCCTGCAAGTAAAATGACCAATTACTGTAGTTATTTACAAATATATGCAAGTAATTACCCTGACCATAATCTTTTAATGATTTTTAACTAAAATTATTTGCTTTGGCCTTCATACTTATTTTTAAATAGCTGTCTGGTTCTTGGCCTGTGCTCTCAGCTGATGGTACTCTGTTTTTATTTTATTTTGTTCTGCTTATAGTAACTGGGTTTGGTGGGTGTGTCTGTGGAAAGTTATTAGTGGAGAATTGCTTTCCTTGGCATGAATAAATCACAAGTTGACAGGGATGGCTCTCTTGCTTCTCCACAGACTATGATGTTGATGCAGGAGAAAAGGTTCTTGAATTTCAACAATTTCTACAGACTTTTGTAACTTTTGTAACAGGTTTACATTTTCAGTCCTCCTGTTCCCTGCCAAGTGCTCTTTGGCATAATCCGAGGAGAAGATGCCTTCCTAGAGTTTCCTAGGTCACAATGCAGCTGTTCCTCAGGGATGGCACCTTTAGGCACATCCATTGTAATAAAGTTCTGAACTGTCATGTGGCTATTTTTATTAATGTTTTGTGTTTCTTACGACTTTCACATAGATTATTATTGTCTAACGATAATATTTGCTGTTCAGTGCTCTAAAGAAATGGGTATGAATTTTAAAATTATGTACCTTAATGAATCTCAAATGTTTTTAAAATTTTCTTTTTTTTCTAATAAACAGCTTTTGGAGCTGAAACAAGAATATGTGAAGAAAAATAAAGTCAGTACAATGAAAGACTTTTATCATAAAGCTTTCAGAGTCCAACTGGCCGAAGTAGGACACACAAGCTATTTCCCTCTTGGGAGAAACTGAAAGTTAATTCACGAGGGCTGAGTGCAGTTCTGCTTCTTTATGAGCAGGTCCTCATCAATCATGTTTATTGTTAGCAGTCCAAGCTGTGCATGTAGTAAATTCACCTCTTTTCAATCGTTGTTCACTAGTCTTTTACCATGCTACCTAAATGCATAAAATGGGTATTAAGTAATACACATTCTAATCCTCAGGCTGAATCCTTACACTTACATGAATATATCTAAAATTAAACTAACATCTTGGTTATGTTCTGAACAAAGATGGTGATGTCTTAAATCGTATTTCTTCTGATTCTATGCCAGAAAATACATTATTTTTGAAAAGAATTAGAAACTTAGTTTGTTTCCATTTCCCACACCATATCACAGGAAGAAACAGCTAGCATCTCTCTTTTGAGAGTGCTGATTGCATTGGTATCCAAACATACCGGATGTCCTTTTGGATCCCAAGTGGTAATAAAAATAAGATATTCCCCCACTTTGAAAGACAAAAAGTAAGAAATAGCTTTCTCAAGTAGTCAGTTTCGATATCTTCTGAGAAAATTTCAGTACATCACAGACTTTTTTTTTTTTGTCCCTAGGTACTAGACACCCTAGAGTGGGTCTTCCACAAGACTTCTACCCCCTGTCCTGCCAGTGAAATATGATCTGTGATTAAGATAAATGATTACAATAGCATTTGAAACCAAGTCAGTTCTTTCTGTCATGGAAAGCCTTCCCATTCATCAAGTATGCAACTGTTTGTATAATGCCATTAACAACTTTAATGGAATTGTTTATCTGCCTAGAATTAGATACAACTCTAAGTGATTAAATGAAGTGTACTTAAGACTCATTTATATAAGCCAGTTATACATTGAAATGGTAAAACTGTAGATGGGCCTGAGCTATCCAAATCTGCTAATGCTTCCTGAAGCTGCCATTTCACATTGGTTCTGTCTTTAAAAAAAATGGCACAGGAACCTTAAAATGGAGATTACTTTCAGCTCCCTTGCAAGCCTCTCTCTCACTGTGTGACTCAGATTTTGCCTGTCTCCCTTACTTGCACAGATTTATGTCTGACAAAAAGACTGAAAAACATGAGAAACTTTCCTTTTTATTCTAGTAAATGAGACAAAATTCATCTTCTGCCTTACTGAAACGGTAGAGATTACCTGAACCAGTTGAAGGAGCTGTACCTTTCCTTAATACAGCACTAGTTTTACGAGCTGCTGAAGGAAATGGTATTCCCTACGAATTGCAAGCCTCTTTTCTCATTATCATGAACAGCAAAGCTTGACTTACAGAAATGAGCTATGACATGAGGTAACCTTAGCAATGAATTACTTTAAGTTTTTCTCATTAGTGAATTTCTGTAAGTTTTCCTTTATGTATTTCACGGACAAGGTCATGCCTGTAGGGGGATGAATAAGCAGAAATACTGTGGAATAGCATCCAGAGATTTAAATTAAAATTTAAATTCATCCATACTACCAGAATGGATTAGTCTGGAGAGATATGCTTATTTTATGTTTTTTTAGCAATAGAAGGATGAGTGGGTGAATAGGATACAACTCTTACTTTCTTTTCAGATGAAAAAAAAATAATCTAAGAGGTGTAAAATTAAGCTAGCTAATGGGAGATACAAAGCAAATGAAGTCTGGTGGTCCTTATCAAGACAGGTCATTACCTCTGTAGGCCCATCTGTTTTTTTGGACGTAGTGTTGAGCTAACAGGGCTCCTAATCTAGTGTGCTTGTGCTTCTCTGTGCCATATGAAACCAACTTTTAAAGAAAATTCCATCATTAATTATAAGCCCCTTTGCAGCCCAAAACATGTCAAATGCACACTTCCTTCCTATTTTCATTTTCAAAGTATAATTATATATGAGGTTGATCAATTCCAGTTTCTAAGTCACTGAGACTTAATTTCTTTTCTGTCTTCTGCACAGGGATCAATAGAGGATTCAGCATTGATAAATGTATCTCTTCAGACATAGGGTCTTCTGAAATTTTGAGTGGCATGAGGTATTTTAGATAGCTTGATTTTTAATAAGCATATTCAGCACAGGAGGGATGGGCACTTGATTTTAAAAGGATCCATTTTAAAGAAAAAATAGATGTAAAGAAAGAAACTGTAGAATGCATGGAAGTAATCACTGTTTAATTAATTTGATAAGTTCTTTGAAGGAAGGGGAGATATTCTGTGACTTCTATATTTTAATTAAAATGAGAGCAAGGTCCACCCTTCTTCTTGAGTCTTCTGCTAGCTGTTGAATTTTGTGAGACCACCCAAGTTAACCCTTTCCTAGATGGTCAGTGATGGCCTTTTGTGTGTGTCTGCATTCAGTCTGAGTTACTGGAGCAGACAGCTGGGGGCAACGATTCAAAATTTGCTTGAACTGCATAGTTTGCAGCTCCAATAAGAGGTTTTCTGTAGGTGTCCCTGAAGTAAAGTATTTTAAAAATGTTCAAATAAGAGAGGCATCAATGCTCCCAAAAGACATCTGTCCTAGTAGTATACAAACATGCAATGATTTCTATTCAGAAGGGTACTACCTGACTGCACACAAATCTGCTGTGTAGTAGCACTGCTGCAGTAGTACTGCTACTGCCAAACATTATCAATTAACGCTCTGAAAATGTGTCTTAGGTGTGCTACACAGGGCATGTAATTAAACTGTGGAAGGGCCAGATATATTCATGGAAGAAAAATACGCATCAAAGAGTGCTAACTGCAAAGACACCATCTCTGGCTGAGAATGAGCCTGAAGTGAAGTTTGTTGAAGGTGGGAAATGTATTTTGATGCCTCTTATATTAAAAATGTCATTGATGATATCATAGCTGGGTATCATATCACAGATGAATACTATTCATAAAAGTGCATTAAATACATTATTAGGACCAAGTTTTGGGTTTTGATTTTTCTGCTTTTCAAGATAAAGAATGTTATCTTGAAAAATTTTTATATCACGTTATCAGGCAGGTAGTGATCTTGCATAAGTCACTACACAAGTTGATAGGGATTCCATTCTTCCATTCTCATTACCAGCGTAATCTGATTTGTGTTCTGGAATAAATTCATATTCACTTTCTCTGGTACCTATACTTAACCTGAAAGTTTCATCTCCTTGATAGGTAGTGTCATGTTAGCACTTTTTCTAAAAGCTGTTAAGTTGCAGAGATACAGTTTGATCGTAATTTTGTCATTGCTTATGTCAGTAAAGAATATTTTAGCTGATAAGTCTGCTTCAAGCAGAGTGAGACCTCTAATCTTATTTGCTAATGCAGTGTTTCATATACGCAGTTAAACATCTGTTTTTCCAGTTGATTCACTAGATATCAAATATATATGCATAGATCCTCTCATTTTCTCCAAAGCTTAAATTGTACTAATTCAAAATCTTCAGTTTTCCATAAACAATTACTGGGGATAGGTGAATTTACAAGAAGTCTTAACAATAATAATTTGTTTTTATTCATACTATGATTAATTTTTTTTACCCATCTTTGTTTCATTGTTGTTTTTTTCTCACCCAAATTTTGGGAATATTTCAATAATGCTTAAAAGTAAATGAAAACAAAGCATAATTAAGTATGACAGAAGTTACACATTCAGCAGAGAAATTAAGATAGGAAATTTTACAACAGATCACTGCACAATCAGGGCCCTTATTAACATGTATAAACTAATACCCAAGAGATGCCACTAAGTTTTTGATATGGTAAAACTGTATTGTAGTATTTGTATCAGAACTTAAAAACTTGAGAGACTTTCTATATCCTGTTGTCCAGATAGTACTGCAAATACCAATAAAGGGTTTGGAAAGCCAAATAAATTTAGAGATGAAGTGTTTAGTGAGCACAGCACTAATAGCTGCTGCTGGGAGAAGTATTTTTAGTCAAAAGTCAAGATCAGTGGTTTCTGTTACGTAGGCTGTAGCAAAAACCAGTAGCTAAAATGATCAGAGGAGGAAACTCTGCATTTAGTTCAACTATAGGAGATTCATAGAAAGCTGGTATAAGCTACACATAACTAAATTGAAAAGGGATCCAGCAAATCCTGGAAATACAGAGATTTTACAGTATAAGTGCATGATTTAAAAGTTGAATATAAACCTCAGAATTATATTGTAGTTGTAGATACAGTCCTAAAGCACTAGAAAAAATTATGCTGAAGTCCAGAGCTAAATGTAATTTTAATATATAAATCTCACTCTCTCAGGAATTGCACTTTTTAGTAGTTTTTATGCTTGCTTCAGATGAACAGTGGATGATTGATGCTAAGTTTTGTCTTCATAGGACACAAAGTAAAAGAAAATGGCTTTGGTGACATAACAAGAATTACTTCCCTGAATGCTGATTGGAAAAAAATACTGTATTTCAATTTAATAGAAAAATTAATAAATTTAATTTTCTGATCTTTTTTCCTAGAAAATATGATGTCGGGAGAAATGATTACTTATACAAACTCTGCTGTTGCCAGATATAGTATACTTAATATTACAATGTCTGATGATGCACAATTTAATGAATGTGAAGGTAAGCAAGCTAGCTGAGTGGTTCTTGGGTAAAGACAGGCTTTTGGAAAACCATAGTAAATTAATCAAGAAAAGTAGTAAAGGTAAAGAATACCTAACCAAAAGTAAAGCTATAATAAGTGATGTTAAATTGCAGGATGCTATGAATGGCTTTGTCATCTGTAAATCTTCAATAGAAATTTAGGAACAAAACCAGCTTATAATAACAAATTAAAATGCAAAGGAATAGATATTTGCCTATAATATGAAGGAGACGCACTTTTCATTTCATAGTCAAAGACACAATTAATAGTACGATACTAGGCTCTTTCCAAGGGTCACCTGACATTTAATGTTCTATACCCTTGATTAAAACAACAAGACAGTTATCCTGCAGGATTAATGTCTTTGACAGGTACCTTCATATTGAAGCCACTGCTCAAGCAGGCAAACAAAAATTCTACTGCACGCCATTTAAATCCTTTAGAAGGGATCTGAAGATGCTTGTCTCTGGGACAGTTTTTATTGATTTCCTACATGAATCCCCTCATATTTCAGGTTACTTTTGTGTCCGAGTTCATATGTCTTTACAGAGTTTTTATGGTTTTCATTATGGTTTACTTTCACTCCCCAGAGAAGTGAAGAGATATCAGCATGAGCTTTGGGCTTTTTCTTTAGTCATTGTGTTTTTAAATTTGATGCTAATGATGCTGATATAAAGTTTAAACTACTCTGATTCAGACCTTGGCTGCCTTGCATTTTTTGTGTGACTTTAGGCAAGATATTTAACTCAACTAATAGTCATAATGTTGCCTTACTGACTTAGATGGAATTTTTTTTTTCTTTCCTCAGCTCGTCTACGTTTGAGCAGCTTCATTGGAGTTAAAACAGTCTTCATCATGTGAGCATATGGTTCTGTGTTAGTAACCCTCCACTGGGGCAATGATAAAGATACATCACTCACTTTGAAGGGGCAGTAAAACGTCATCCAGCAACATATAAAGGCATCTAGAAGTAAGAGACTCTACACGTGTTCACGTTTCCTTTTCTTTTTTTTTCTTCCATACAAATTTGAGAATGTGCCCATGAGAAATTATCCATTAAAATTGCTTTCTACTATTTTACAGTAAAATTCTAATTTAAGGAAATATTTTCTAAATGAAATTGCTGTTTTCTGATACCTTTGGTGATGTGGAAATTGGAGCTGGTTTATACTCTCTCTTTCCTTCAGCATTCTAGTTACACAAGAGCTAATTTGTGTGGAAATGAGAGAACTGATATTCTAGCCAGCTCGTTAGGTGTAATTAAACAAAAAACAACCCTCAGGGTCAATGAAAAATCACTGCAAGAGAAATAATAATTCATGTTAGAGGGCTATCTTCCCTTAAGTATAATAATGTTGTATTGATGTGTATTTTTCAAACACTTCTTGTAGTTCTATTAGAAACAATGCACAATGAAAGAATACTCGCTTTCCTGAATGGAACATTTGAATCCAGCCTTCTCTCCTTTCTTTTTAATAGAACCTATCTACCACAGACCAGAAACCTAGACTTAGATTTTAATCATAGAAGAGTTGATTTTCAAGTGTCATGCAAGCAGTTTTGCAAATCAAGATTTTTTTTTAAATTTCATTTTTAATGTTATTTTCTCTGATGGAAAACAGAACATGAAAAATTATAGTACAATGGCTACATGAAAGTAAAGATTGTGTATTCTTATATACTGAAAAAATTTTGCAGTGTTGATAGTATTACAAAACATCTAATGTAATGATGCTTGGAGACGTTAATCTGAAATGATTCTTCAAAACAAAATTATGAAAGTTATGCTGAGAGTAGTTCTTTTTGAAGCACGCAAGTGCAGAGGACGAGTTCGTGTATTTCTGAGTATGCAGATCAATCTGCTCCCTCCATCCTTGAACCTCTGACATGTGCCTCATGAGTCTCTTGTTTCCTCCTCTTTTCTCAGATATTTAAAAACAGACCAACCCCATTTTCATTATTACCTACAATATAGACTTGTTTGTTGTGATATGTTTGGAAGTGTTTTGTCTTGTTTCTATTATATGGGCTGCAGCTATTTTCTCAGGAGGACTATCGAGAATTTAGAAGATCTTAGTGTTAGTAAAATATTCCTAACGTTCATCCTAAATGTTCCATTTGTTCTGTTTCACCCCACTGCTTCTAAAATTGTCCTTTTAGACCTTTTTCAATGCTGTCCAGTGCTCTTTGGAAAAAAACAATTTTTCTTGTCTCTCTCTAATCATATAGAGCTTCTAATTTAAAATTCTTTCCTCCTTCATGTTTCAATCCAGTGCTCCACAGAAGAATGACAGGTGGCTTTACAAAACTGAGAATTTCTGTGATACATCAAATACTAAAGTATAATTACTATCTGAAAGGTACAAGAAAACCTATTTGATCAGTTGCTTCTTTTCAATAAAAGACCCACTATTTCTAGAACAGCAAGATGACATCATTTGATGTATAATAAAGACATTAATTTTTTTCTTATTGATCAAAGTTGTAATTACTAGAGCAATTAACTTTTTTATCTCCATTGGGGTGCAAGTGAAATCAACAAAAGTTTAAAATGACACGGAGTTATTTTTTTTGCAATGAAATTAACTAGGAGTAGCTGGTTAGAAATTTAGCTTTAAATCATGCTCTGTTATACATACAGAAATAATTCTGTCCTTTGGAAATGTATGCATGACATGTACAGAAAATAGTAGCATAATATCTTGAGAGAGACACTATTCCTGTTGTTCGTCTGTTAAAACTGAACCAAGTCTTTGGATTCTGAAGTTCTTCCCCGGGTAAATCAGTTAACAGAATTTTACACAACTTCTGTACAGTCACAGTTGACCTACCATACTGATACACAAACAACTTTTTATGCAGATGTTCCCAAGCTGCAGCATTGTCTTGGTTTCAGCTGGAACAGAGTTAACTTTCTTCTTAGAAGCTAGTGTGAGGCTGAGTTTTTGATTTGTGCTGAGGAGAAAGCTGATAACATACTGAGGTTTAGAGTGGCTGCCAGGACAGTCAAGGACGTTTCAGCTTCTCTGCTGTGCCAGTGTCTGCAGGGGCAGAAGAAGCTGGGAGGGAGCACAGCCCCAGTTGCTAGCCTGGGATTTGACCTTAGGTTTAGGATTGAGACCCAAATTGGCCAATGGTATATTCCATATCATGCACGTCATGCCCAGTATATAGATGAGACTCTGTCAAGAAGTTCACTCTCTCTCTGGGTTGTCTCTTTCTCTCTTGGTTAGTTCTCAGTCTCTTGGATGTTTGGGCTCTTATCTCCTTTCCAGGATTGTGGTTTTGGGACTCTCTGTGCTCCAGGATCGTTAGCCAGGAATGGGCTGAGCTTTGGTCATTGGGTGGTGAGCAGTTTCACTGTGTCTCACTCATTTGTATATTTGTGTATATTATCATTACTATTTTCAATTTTAGTTTAATTATTTAGTTTAATTATTCAGGTTTTTTTTATTTTGACCCACGAGTTTCTTTTCCCTTTACGCCTTTAATTCTCTCCACCATCCCTGGGAGAAGGGCATGTGAGCGAGTAGCCAAGTAGTATTTCACTGCTAGCCAGGGTTCAAAACCACCACAATCATCATCAGCTGCTTTTGGTTCCAGATTATTTCAAAGGGTCTTACATGGAACCCAGAAACATCTGATAATCACCAGTTACTAGCCAGAAGACCAAAAGAGATTATTAAATTGATCACTTTTACTGCACTCACTTTATACTCACATTGACTAGACAGTTCAAGAAACAAGATATATAAATCTATTTTTATTCTCTTTAATGAGGCTTTTATTTCTTACAGAGGATAGTCTGAGATATTTTCTTTACTGTGTACTCACCCTTTTTGTTTACATGGGGTGTGTAATACCATCTTATCTAGAATAACTGTGATATTCACTTGCTTGACCTTCTACAGGCCATCTAAATTGGTAGGTTTACTGAGTATCAGAGGTTGCACAATCTAGAGCAGAGCCTTCTTTGGGGGGTGGATTTCAATAAGAACCAATAAGGACAAGTCAGCTGATGGGACAAAGCCTAAGAAGGTGGTCTCATTCAATCTAAGCATTACCTAGGCAAAAAGTTGAGGGCTATATTAATAAAGCAACTATTTCTCTCAAGCACCCATGTTATGAAAAACGAATGTCTGGAGAGATGACTTAGTGGATAATTCTGTAACAGCTGTAATTTTATCCTTTATGTAGCTAGTCTGAATATAACAGAGACTAATAATGACTAAATGGCTATCAATGGCTCCTGTTAAATGAATTGGCCGAGAATGAGGAGTACTCTGAAAACAGTGTGGTTCTTCTACTCTGTCTATGAGACAGAGAAGCTCTATTCCCTAAGACTGCCAATATACCATTTTTAGAGTATTATTTTCATTGTTGTTTCAGAACATATGAAAATAGAGAGTTTTATCTCTTCCCGGTTGTATTTGTCACAAAATCAGATGGCAGTGTTTCTATAGCATGTACCAAGTAGTTGGATAATAACATTAACTTATGTTTCCAACAGTGAAATGTATGGATGGCACAAGCATTCTCTTCTAACGGAGTAAATTCTTAGAGTACAAGCAGTAATATTCAAACATACTGAGAAGGAATATGAAAAGAGATAATTTTTATTTGTTATTCTTCATGTGGAATCAGTCAAAACTAGCAAACACAGCAAAAGTGGCCAACTTAGTGGCACTGTCATGGATTTGGAAAATGCTTGGTGAATGAAGAAAGATACAAACATACCCATTCCCCATTATACTCTAAACAAACTGTTGTGACGGTGAGGTCTGCATGTAAAATACATTAAAAATGTGTTTTGTCTTGGGCTTTTTCCATGTGGCATTATTAGTATTTTATTAGCAAATAGCTCTTACATTTTAATAGTAGTCTGGGTCCCATAACAGCCTTTTTTTTTTAACCTTTATTTCCACAGTAGTTTTTATACAAAGATATAAACATTAAGACACATTTAATTAGTATGAAGCGACATAGGTTTTCAGCTTCAGAATAATGTGTGTGTGCTGCTTGAATTTAGTGGGGTTTTTTAGCAGTTTGTCACAGTGATATATCTGGTACCTAATGGAAACAGAACTGTTATGCTCAGGCTCAAAATACTGTAGGGCTAACTTCGCTGTTTCTAACACCGTTTAGGGATTCATTAGATGGCTCTCAAGATACTTACCAGTTCTTAAGAAGCGGAAGTGAAGATGTTAAGAATATGGGAATCAAACCCACAACTGGAGAAAGGAAAGTCTTAGCAACTTCCTTGATACTGCAGAGGTCATTACTAGTCTTCCCTGCATTTCTTTGTACACTATTAGATGTTTAAAAAACACAGCAAAAATTACCCTCAAACTGAACAGGAAGCTTATACCAGTTGTAAACCCAGGTAGTTAAAATAATTTTCAGTAAGCAGTTGATGAGGGTGAAAATACTCACATAATGTCACTGGCTAATTGAGCTACAGTGGCAGCCATCCTTTATACTTGTGTCTTGAAATCAGTGATTCTTCAAGGGCTCACAAATACTGTCAGGAAAAGGGAGTGAGAACACACTGAGTATCTAAGAAAAAAAATTTTAAAGCTGTTAAGGTTTGAATGTGTACTTTGGACAAGAATAACTTTTTTTTTGTTTACTCGTATGCTCATACAATATTTAATATTGGGACTAACAATAATTGATAAATTCTGTCATAATTTCACAGCCTGAGTTACAGGAAGTGACGAGACTGAGAGTTGTACTTGTATTATGTGGCATACAGGCTTGAAGCATGCCGTAATATATTTTACATCTTTATAATATGATTCTAAACAAATACTAGTTTCCTCTCTGTGAGGAAAATTTATATAGAGTCTATGAGGTGAGGGTTATTGATTATTGCTAGAGCTAAAAGAGAGTAGCAAGTATGTTAAATAAATGGGAAATCCATTATACCAGTGTATTACTGCCACAAACACTTGCTTGAATTTTATTTTTTTCTGAATAGCATGATTGTTTCCATCAAGATATTTGCCTTATTGCTTATGGAGTGCTTTCTACTCTTTCTCCCTTAGGAACACCTGCAGAGTCCCCAGGGGGGACTCTTTTGACCAGGGACAAGGCTGAGACCTGAGGTCTGAGACTCTGACCGCACTTTCCAGGGGTGGGACATGGTGGTGCCAGAAGCAATGATAGGAAGGAATTTCTTCCTCTCTCACAGAGTGCCCATCTCTACCCTGCTTACAGTGCAGGCAATGGGTTCCAGAAAGCTCAATGTCCCACTCCAGTGAGGACAAGGTGACGTTCACTGTCCTTACAGGGTTGTCACTCTACCCAGGCAGCACCACAAGCAACAAAGGGCCAAGACCCTAGCTCTGATTACAAGGTAGGTCACCCAGCTCAAAGGCAGGCAGGTCACCAAAGGGGCCAGACATACTCATATGTGACCTGTGTCCTGATTATGGACCAGTCCCTGTGCCCTGGATGCTGTTCTCCTTTCTTCATTTTGCTCTGCTTTCTTACAAATTTTCTTTCTGTCTCAGACCCGTATTTTTTAACTTGTCTTCTAAGGATACAAAATAATGAAAATTTTAAGTTGGGAGCTTTAGGCATTCTCCGTTTTTTAGGAATTCTTGCTTTTGTAGGTATAATTAAAAATTCTTGTCTCCAGCTGGTCTGAAAAGTCTGAGATTGTTTTCTTTATTTGATGCAGCATTATTTTTTTCTACACTGTTTCAAACAATCAGGTATTGAGTCAGCTCTAATATATTTTACCTGGTACCTAGAATTAGAACTGTCAGTAGCAGTCAAGAAAGCTGCTTTGGCATTTCCTACTGAAATCTTCACCCTGTCTCCTGCATTGTACACTTACCAGCTTAGACCCATCCCCTCACACACTAACTTTATCTTCTTTCCACTTTTGAGCAAAGATTTTCCTCAGCTTTTTGCTCCTACTCATACTGTTCTTCCTTCCTGTTCTATGCTACCTCTTCACCCAGGGTCCAGGGATTATTGCCTTGTTGGTGTGCCTTAAATTAGGATTGTTGGGTGTTACTGAGCCAGTTTTCAACTTCGAGTTATCTGACCAAGCTTTCCTTAAAGTATGATCTCCACTCACCTGTCAGCGTATGCTCTTGGATATATTCAGTCATTTTAAAGACCATAATTATACACTTTGTTTTCACAAATTGAAAATATTTTTATTTGTGAAAATGGAAAGCAAAACCCTTGTTCAGAACCAAAGAACTCACAAATGTTATCTTCTTTGCATATTGGACAAGGGGATGTGGGGTGAAAGCAGGCAAGGGAGTGGGCAAGGCAATTGTCTCCCTCATGTCATCTCAAATATTCTGGAGATCATCCTGAATGGGCAGAAGAAAGAATAAAGCCTGGGGCAGCAATAAAAATGGAGGAAACAAGAAGTGCTAAAAGGAGTTTAAGTATGTAGCTTGAGAACTGGCTGAAATGCATTCTGCTGTGAATGGTATTTAACTATCTCTAGAATACTTCTCCACTGAATGGCCTTTAAGCAGAGCTGGCCTGTACCAGGGAGCAATGACAGAATGTGCTGTGAACATTATAAACAACTATAACATGTTGTGAGAAAACTACCTATGTAGTGGAGCCAAACTGGCTGCAACTATTAAAATAATGAGATGTTATTACCACTCTAGGATGTGTATGAAATCCAGTAATCAGAGTACTTGTACTATTAACACTTCAGTTATTCATCAGCCATTTGAGTGCTGTAGTCTACTGGGCTACATGGTGTCACCTGAAATGTATTTGCAAGAAGCAGCTTGTCCCCGTGGCACGGTCAGGATCACACTGCTGTGTTGATATTCATGTCAGGTGAACTAATTAGGGCTCACAGAAACTCAAGAGAACGCAGGAGAAAACAGTAACAGGACAAGTCAAACTGAGCCCCATGAAGTACAGCGTAACTGCTATTGTATTCTTTGTTCCCTGTTCTGTGTAAAATACATCACCTGCCCAGAGGTGTCAAAACATCTAGTAGTCTCATTCTCTCTTTTGAAACCTTGGTTCTTTGAAAATTAACTCTTAATCCTGTAAGAAAGGGACCTCTGTGTTACCTTTTTGCATATTTCGTTGTTTGGTCCCTTCAATTTGAAGAGCGTTACAGCCTACACTTAAGCCATTGCTTCTGTGACGGGGAGGCTTTGCCTGTTGAGCTGTAGTCATTCTCGGCTGGGTGTTAGCCCCCTCTGAGGGCCGAACTTCCAACCTCTGGAGGAAGATCTGTATTACCAGTCTCTTCATACTAGACCGCATAGGTACATGCAGTATACCTCTAACACTTTCTTATTTCCTCCTCTCTTGATAGCTTCAGGTCAGTCATGATGGCTTGCCTCTCCTGTGTTTGTGCTTGTTTCTGTACACATTTTTTGAGCTTTATTGCTTTGTCTATATTGCTCAGCAAGCCATTTTGCTTTTGCTGGTTTTACCTGTATTGTCCCAGACGACCGGCACAGTTCGCCCAGAGGGGCCCCGCGCCTGAGGCGCGGGACTGCGGCGCGCGGTGCCGCCGTCAGGACCCTGCAGCGGGAAAGAGTGAACTGCGCACCGCCCCCGTACTTGCTCGAAAAGACGGGCAGCTTGTTTAGTTCAGCTTAAGCAACTGGGGACCCTCTTGAACTCAGAAGTGCCCGTCCGCCCGCCTACAGGTAATTACGGTAAGAGGTGAATGACCGCTGGCGGCGCGAGCTGCAGCCCCTCAGGTGGGCCGCTGCCTGGCGCGTGGGGCGCGGCGCGAGGGCGCAGGTGCGCCAGCGGGCGGGAAGGGGCTGAGGTGATTGTGCCCCGGCGCCGTGTGGAAATCTTTCATCGGACCCAAAAGGAGGTGTTTTTGGAAATACTGTGTTTAAGATAAGAAAAGAGGGTTGGTTTTCTGGTTTTAGTGTGTTGGGTGTTTGTGTTTTTTTAAATTTTTATTATTTAACTTAAAATATGTGGGGTTTTTTAAGCTGAGTAGTCTTTCTTTCAGGTTAATACAGTGTTGCAGAAGGAGCAGCGCCAAATAACGCGTGACTTACCAACATCGTGGTCAACCTTTTCTTGAGTGTGTAGAAGAAGTAGTAGTTTACTTGCATAACTGAAGCTATCTGTAAAGGTCTTTGGTATCGCATTGTAGGTGCTTTTCAGGAGAGCAGTCCTGCCCATCGCTCAGCACACTGTGGCAGAGGAACGTTTGTCCGAAATACCGGAGCAGTCAGTTCTCAGCTAATGGGCAGATGGAGGCTGCTGGAACTGTATGTGCTGTGCTCATTTTCAGGTGAGGTTTGCATGCAAATAGGGGCTTTCTGAAACATTGGAAATGTTAGGATCAAGTTATAGTGCAGTATACACTGTAACGGAGTATGTTAGCTGTGTTTGATAACTTAACTGATGAGGATAGTAAGTACACAAATTTTTAAATAATTTAGAGATGTGGTGTATGTTGCATCCTGATAAGAGAGAGAACATAATTGTGTATGGTTGGGAATGAGTTATTAGCGAAGTGATTACAGAAACAATGTCTTTGTTCTGCTTTGTACCTCATGAAAGCTATTAGTATCTTTGTGGCAGGAGGAGAAGAAAAGGGATGTTTTCATTAGTGGGTGTAAAGAGTAGCTGCCAGCACTACAAAGTGCCCTTTGGGTATTGTAACTAGAACATATATACTATAGAGAAGATAAGAGATGGTAAAGGTCAAACAAGTCTGCTCTGTGCCTCTCTAGATGTCATCACAGTATGTTATGAATAAATTAGAGTAGCAGCATCTATTTGCCATATATGTAAACTGCTAAATTAACTTCTTAAAGATAAGAAAAAAATGTTCTGCTTTTAGTGTGAAAACACCTTTTTATCTAGGTGTTGATATAATGAATGAGAAAAAAATGAAAGGAAACAGTAACTTACATAAAGGTTTGAACATTTTTAAATATGCTGTTGGGAGCACTTCTAGTATATAAAATAACTTTTATGTCTATAAACATAATGCTACAGCAGTCTGACCTTAGTCTGGGTTAATGGGAAATGATAGAATGAAAGAAAATTTCAGTTTTACCATCAGATGCGATGTAAGAGGCCTTTTTATTCCCTACATAGCTCTGAAAGACAAGATATGAATTGTAAGTGCATTTAACAGAACTGCGTATTGGGTATGGTTAATCATTAGAATGGAACAGAGGATTTGTTAATTCCCAAGCCTGGTAATAAAACTGTTCACAGAGTATTGATCAGGCAGTGATCAAAGGCTCAGGACTTTCTTTTTCCGGGGCATTAGTAGGTCCCAAGGCAGCCCCTGAAAGTCCCTTTCTCTCCAGGCTAGCCTGTGAAAGTTACGGCTTCTAAACTTTTTCTTGTACTTCGTGGTTACTGATGATCAAATGACACAGATAGACACACTCCTAGGAGCTTCCTCCAAATGATATGTTTGGATTAGATAATGATGCTTAACAGATTTCTGATGGATTTTGGTGGGCAGAGTTGTTAAAGGATAAGTGTCACACAGTGATTGTTCCATTGTTTTTCCTTCTCTCTCCAGGAAGAGAATGGGCTGTGTAAGCAATATGTATTTCTTCCCCACTGCAAAGTAGGTACAAATTGAAAAACATTCATTTTATTGCTTCTGACCAACCCTGAGTATGGGGACTGATTAATTCTTTTGCTCTCCCTGTATGGAATCTTATTTGGTTGTGGCTCTAAAGCTTTACAGATTTGTTCCCATGGCTTGTTCTCTCCAAAATATTAAGTATGGTCAGACTGACCAAAACACGGTATTTGCAGAGTAGAAAGGAAAGTATGACTTTTCAACAACTCTTATTAGGCTACGTTTTTCTCTTGCTCCAATTTGGCTTCCTTTTTGTCTCAGTGACCTTTTTAAGGCTTTCCAGAGAAACGATCCGTGAGTGTTGGAAAGAATTCACCAACAGTATCAGCAGTAACTTTATTCAAGAGAAATATCTATGTTACAGTTGGAGAGCAGAGTTTTATGTGTACTTAAGATATTTTAGCTGTAAAATGCAACATCCCCTGAAGAAAATACGCATCAAGTTGTCAGGAAGCAGAACAGGCAGGTTGTTCCACAGGTGGAGAGAAACTGGGAGCCAAGCACAATGAGGCAGGCAAGGGCCTGTATAGTCCCACACTGTGGGAGCAAGGCAAGGAGGGCAGCCCTGGTGACAGCAGCCCTGGTCAGCTATGAGTCCAGGTCATCAGACAAGTCTGTGGTGGTGAGGCAGGTGGGAGGTCAAGCTGGGAAGTCAAGTCAGCAAGACATGGTTCTGATCAGGTCTGGAGAGAATAACCAGGGCCAGATACAGCCCAGTGATTGCTAGGCAAGTTGCATAGTAACGAGGTGAATCTGAAGTCAAGAGAGACATCAGTGTTTGGGGCAGCGGGATCAATGCCTACGCACAGGCATGGCTGCAACACTGCTGCTGTGTAGCTCAAGTGGGAACCAAGGGCAAGAGCTTCATCTTTAAAGCAAATCCAGGGGAGAGGGACAACTTTCACTGAGGCTTCTACCTTCTATATGAAGATCCAAGAATAAAAACTGATTTTCCAGTTGCAATATGTAGTTAGTTGTAAGAATTTTTGAAACACTATGTTAACAGAGCTGTGATCTTGAGTTGTTTTTTGACAATACAAGTTAGATAAGACTTTAGATTCTGATCTATGCATGGCATACAGCAGGAGTAATAACTTCATTCTTTCTAGTACCAAGCAGCTTCTGGGAACACTTAAAAATAAAATAGTGAATGAAATATCCTATCTGAGGTATCTGCAGTGAGAATGTGACAAATGAGATCTAGTTCTAACTGGAAAAACACTAGGAGGTTAGATAAAGTTTCAGCTTCAGTGCTGATGGCTCAAATCTGGTTGTAGTTACTTTCCTTTTCCCACTCAACTCCTCAGATGAATGGCTACATATGTGCCAGATGTTTTCTTTTTCCACCCTAAATATATAAGGAAGTATAAAAAAGTAGTATGCTGTCAAAGACAAATAGAATACACAGAATGGGCCAAACAAGGAAAAGT
The DNA here is from genome assembly GCA_011057875.1 of Pterocles orientalis. NCBI lineage: Eukaryota > Metazoa > Chordata > Aves > Pterocliformes > Pteroclidae > Pterocles > Pterocles orientalis. The sequence goes on from WKFP01015431.1 coordinate 1,343,587, forward strand.
AGTCATTCACATAAGATGTGGTGTTTGGAAGGGAAGTCAAGTCAGAAAAAGGGTAATTAAATAAGACAATTAAGACAATAATTTAGCCTTCTCTAGGTCTCTCAAGATGTATTTATGAACCCTTGGAGGCATATAGCTATGTCAAATTACCACAAACATTGTAATGTGTGGTGATTTTCTTGGGTATTTATATAATTCACATAAATTGGCTTTTTTTCAGATATTGCACTTAAGCAGAGCCAATTTTTGTATTTTACTTTTTAGGGTATATTTGGTACATGTAGTTGTGAGTTCAGAGTTGGCTAATGTGCTAAGCTGATAAAACATGTTATTGAATGATGTTTCCAACCTATCATAGATGCATAGACTGGTTTGGGTTGGAAGGGACCTTAAATATCTTCTAGTTCCAACCCCCCTTCCATGGGCAGGGACACCCTCCACTAGCCCAGTTTGCTCAAAGCCTCATCCAGCCTGGCCTTGAACACCTCCAGGGATGGGGCATCCACAGCTTCTCTGGGCAACCTGTTCCAGTGCCTCACCACCCTCACAGTAAAGAATTTCTTCCCCTTTAGGTACTGGAAGGCTGCTATAAGGTCTTCCTGGAGCCTTCGCTTCTCCAGGTTGAACAACCCCAGGTCTCTTGGCCTGTCCCTGTCCGGAGATGCTCCACCCCCCTGATTAACTTCATTGTCCTTCTATATAAATTAATTATTTTCATTAATTTCCACTCATATCAAAGGAGCCAGACTGATCTAGAGCGAAGTGGTGGCTCAGCTTTTTATACTGTTGGATTATATGAATGGCCAAATTTACCCATCTACACTGCTTAGTAAAAGATGCTGTCTAAATATATCCAAAATTGGAGGACAGAGATAGTGCTATTATCAAAAAACGTTATGACCCAAATTCAGATTTATACAGGTAGTCATAAAGTAACACTGCTGTAAATATTGCCTAACAGTTGAGGGAATTTAACATTCAATTTCAAACTTGCTATGTTCTATAGCTCTCAGAAAATTATACATACAGAGTCTTACTATATGTAGGTAGGATATTACCAGACCAACCACTGGGTGGTATACTGATTAATTTAATAAACCTCCAAGTTGGGAAGACCTTGAAAGATGCCTAATGTAAAATGAACTGGTCAAGTATCTTTTTGAGTTGGTAGGGCTTGAAACTTACTTTGGCTTGGATTTTTTTTTTCAGTTTTTATGATTTAATTAAAATACTGAGCTACAATCTCAATTAATATATATAGATCATTACAAATATCTGCATTTCAATTGCTACCTGCCTATGGAATGATTGATCCATGCTAAAGCATTCATCAGCACTATACCTCTACAACCTAAATTTTGAAGTCCTTTCCCAACAACTTAAATGTTGCAAAATAATGCTCCTCTGTCTAATCTAATGACTCTTTCATATTACCTTAAACACTTCCTGTGTAATCAAACTACTTAATAGAAGTATAATTAAGTATAATTGTATAGATTGACCGCAGTGTCTGATTTGTGCCATCTATCTGTTCCTGGGAGAGCAATACCCCTAGAGATGTTTTTATTCTGAGAAAGTCCACTTTTTTGCAGCTTCTTTAAGCAATCTAGCTCAGTTTTAGGCTCACCTCTAGGTTTACAGACGTTTATCAAATATCAGACAGTAGTTAGTGGACTTTATTATTTACACTTTGCTTGTTTTTCTTAATAATTAGTTTTCTCTACTATTACCAATTTGTAATTCTGTTTTAGCCACTAAAATATGTGACACGGGGTTCAGGAAGGCATTAGGAAGCAAAAGTGAATACTGAAGATGCCCTCTGATCCAAAAAGATCTCTGAGAAGAGGTGGGCAAGTATAGCTCATGATTTGTCAAAGGAAAAAATAGAGCTGCTCATTTGTGCAGCTTTTCAACTTTTTTTCAGTGTGACAGCCTTGCCAAGCTGCGGCATGGTCTCTATGGAATTCATATTCAATTTTAAATCTTTGTGTGCTGTCTTATTGCATCTTAATCATGTCACATTTTATTTAAACTTCCAAGTTAGCTACAAGGAAGAGGTTAATGTCTGGAAGATTGGGGGGGGGGGGAAACACCCATGGATTACATTTTAATCAAAATAACATGCTGAGTGAAAGGGTGGTGTACATCTTTGTGAAGAACTGTGTAAAGTCTTCCTTTTTGTGTGAATTCTACTTCCCATGCAACCTACTTTGTTCTGAAAGTAGCTTAACTTTGCAGTTAAATGAAGGCTAGAATAAATAAATGTTACTTGCCATACTATTTTTACCAAACAAACTTCCTGTTCTTTTAGGAGCTTAACATATCAGTCACATAATTTTTTTTGCTCTCTTTTCATGTTATTGAGGTGTAAATATAGCTCTCTTTGTTTTGGTTCTTGGGTTTTATGATGCACTGAGGGAAAGCACATCTGTGGTTTATAGTTTTTGCCAGAGGGAGGGGCAATTTGATGTTCTGCATGCTTTGAATTTTGTTCTGTAGCTACTTTTCAGATGGATGGAGCTGGATTCTGGATTCAGGGACTATGGGGTCCCTTTCCCTTCATGTTTTATGTTCAGCTGTTTTAAGTGATAGGCATAAAACTTTGTTCACAAACATTTTAAGCCTTTAATTATTTATTTTTTTTTTCTGACTTTTTTTTACTGTGCCTTATTTATCTTTAAAAAAATCTAGAACTATTAAAGTTATTTATTTTCTTACTGTAGCTTGTTTTATTAAGTTTCGTAATTTTAAAAGGCTGAATAGAGCTTGGAAGTTAAGTGTAAAGTCTTAGCATTACAGGAAATGGCTCAAGCTATGACTGTATCATAAAGTATGTTCATAATTGCAAACACTTCAGTTTTTCTATAAATAATTGCTAATGTGGAAATATTATGTATTTTGAAACTCAAAAGTATGGATTCATCTGGTGTTGATTATCGTGTTGCCACATGTTAATTATGCCTGGCAAAGGTTTTGTTTTTTTCCATTATATGTTTGTGGACAAGCTAGTTAGTTCTGCTTCATTTCAGCAAACTGGGCTGGTGCCCAGGGAGTTATTCTTAGTAGCTGCATTGTCATAATTTATACCAAATGGGAAAATTTATGATTATCAGGATGAAATGTGCAACCTGCAAGGGAAATTCTTGGGGAAACTTGTTTATGTTTCTTTTTCTTTATAGTTGTGCCATATTAATGACAGCTAAATTTGCACAGTTTATATTGTTGCTATTGAGTATTTCCAACAATTAAAAAATACCCTTATATTTTGCAGCTTGGATAGAGTCTTGACTATAAGACATGGCCATATGATAAAATCTATTGTAATAAGTGCATGAGGAAAGCACAAATAATGAACTTCAACCTGATTTGGCTACATTTAGGTGAAGTAAATCTGCACAACCAGGAGGGCTATCTATCTTTATGGGTAGTTCTGCTACAGAGTTACTTTGTGATTATCACTTTTTTTTTTTTAAGAAACACTTGTATCTCAGCACCACCTATAGGTATTTGAAGGAAATATATTTAGATCTGTGACAAATGGATTCCATAATTATGGGAAAAGATACTATCTGTGACAATTGCGTAGCTGCTGCTACAAATATTTTGAATTTTTGTTCTTGAGTCAAAAAATTGTTTTAATACACTCTTTTATTGAAGAAATATTTAGTATGATAATGATGAGAGAGTGTGACAGAAACCTTAATGAGATGCAAAACTTACACTCTTTTTGAAAACTGCAAGGTTTCGCCGCTTTTTGTGTAACTTAAAGCCTGGGAGACAAATAGGATATTTTTCATAGTGTAGAATTTCCTTTTTATTCATAGATGGATTTTCTATACTTTAGGAAGTGTGTTTTTACTGGTGTTCACCCTTAAACTCATGCAAACATGGCTGAGAGCTCTAGGTACCTAGTACAGTTTTGATCCAGTCTCTCATAGGGAACGATTCGTATGCTGGCATTGGGCAAGAGTGCAGCAGTTACTGGCCTTCTAAATGAGCAAGACAGGAGAATGCAGGTTGCATAGGTCTCCCAGAGAAAGTATCTCGAAAGTAACAAATGCGTGAGTTCTTTGAATAGAAAATGTACTAGAATGCCAGTGCCAACAGAATTTAATGTTTTGTGCACTACCTGGAATTTACATATAGCTTAAACAAGGTTTTTTGTTTGGTTTTCTGTGTTTTTTTTTTCTTTTAATTGTAAGTCAGACTGTCTCAGATAAGCCATACAAAATGTGTATACCAAAACCTTGAAGCCTTAAAATACGTTACTAGGTCTAAAGTAAAAACTATTCAACTAGATTAAATTTTGTATTTTCCTGGAATGGAGAATATCTGACTGGGAGGAAGAAGAGAAAGCATTTTGTGCTTTGCTTGAGTGAATTTTTAGAAACTAGTCTGTGCTGCAGTTTAAATATTGCTACAGAAATTGAGCAATATAGTATGTGCTATACAGGCTGGCTCTTCAGAGTCGTTGTCACACTAAGTTGGCCCTAGCACATGAGAGGAAGATAACTTGTTAGGGGCTTTTCTGTGACTGCCTAGGCTACTAATAGTGCTACTGGATTTATGTTCATCCAGTAATCATTGCTGCACTACCACAGTCCAAATACACCCTAAATACATGTGAGATATACTGTATATAACTTGACAGGCTTGAGAGGTGGGCCAATGAAAACCTCATGAAATTTAACAAGGCCAAGTGCAAGGTCCTGCACGTGCGTCGAGGCAATCCCAAGCACAAATACAGGCTGGGCAGAGAATGGATAAAGAGCAGCCCTGAGGAGAAGGACTTGGGGGTATTGGTGGATGAGAAGCTCAACATGAGCCGGCAGTGTGCGCTTGCAGCCCAGAAAGCCAACCCTGGGCTGCATCCTGGGCTGCATCAAAAGAAGCATTAGCAGCAGGTCAAAGGCAGTGATTCTCCCCCTCTGCTCTCGTGAGACCCCACCTGGAGTACTGTGTTCAGATGTGGGGCCCCCAACATAAAAAAGACATGGACCTGTTGGAGAGAGTCCAGAGGAGAGCCACAAAATTAATCGTAGGGCTAGAGCACCTCCCCTATGAGGACAGGCTGAAAGAGTTGGGGTTGTTCAGCCTGGAGAAGAGAAGGCTCTGAGGAGACTTAATAGCAGCCTTCCAGTACCTGAAGGGGCCCTACAGGAGAGATGGGGAGGCACTCTTTATCAGGGAGTGTAGTGATAGGACAAGGAGTAACCGGTATAAGCTAAAAGAGAGTAAATTTAGACTAGACATTAGGAAGAAATTTTTCACTATGAGGGTGGTGAGACACTGGAACAGGTTGCCCAGGGAGGCTGTGGATGCCCCATCCCTGGAGGTGTTCAAGGCCAGGCTGGATGAGGCTTTGAGCAAACTGGGCTAGTGGAGGGTGTCCCTGCCCATGGCAGGGGGGTTGGAACTTGATGATCTTTAAGGTCCTTTCCAACCCAAACCATTCTGTGATTCTGTATCAAATATAGCTCAGTAATGCCTCCTGTCCATAACTGAGAAAACCTGTACTCCAGACCTATAAAGATAGTTCCTTGTCTACCCTGTTCTCTGCGTAATGTAAGCAGTGTCACACAGTGCAGTGTGAAAAGAAACTGTCAATCTGTTTGTGGACATAATGCCCAAGATGGTGGGGTTTTTTGCTTTATTTTGTCAACAGCGCAAGGAAATAATAAATGAAGGGCAAGTAGTTCTGCTTATATGGAGAAAATACTTATTGCATGGGCTGTAATTTTTTTGTTATTGTTTTACAAAGCAGAAGCTTCTTGCTGTCTCTGTACAGTTTCTCTGTATAACTGGCTAATAACAGTTCCATAAGTAATTTAGTTTATAAAGTAGAGACCTGTGCATTCTGATTTATTGATAAACGCAGCAGGGGTGGCCTTTGACTGTACTTTGGGCTTTCTGGCTTGTATTTCTGAATGTGAAATTATTATTGACCAAATTTTTCTACGGATCTGCACAGTGAATATAGGCTGAGCCATCTCCTTGTCATCTCTTAATCTGTTCTGTGAGTTTGTTGTCTGTCTACACACAAAGAATCAAGCAATTATTTTTTTTTTTTCCTTTTTGGACAGATGTTGTTAGTAGCACAGGTCACCCTTAACATGAAGGGAAAAAACCAAACAAAACCAAGCCCAACTCTGAAAACAAACTCAGAAGAACAATTACCAGCCTGCATATGGCACTTCTTATCAAAGTGCTTGAAAAGCAGGATGACCATGAGCAGGATGACCATAAGCCAGCACTGTGCCCTCGTGGACAAGAAGGCCAATGGCATCCTGGGGTGTATCAGAAGGGGGGTGGTCAGTAGGTCAAGAGAGGTTCTCCTCCCCCTCTACTCTGCCCTGGTGAGACCGCATCTAGAATACTGTGTCCAGTTCTGGGCCCCTCAGTTTAGGAAGGACAGGGAACTGCTGGAGAGAGTCCAGCGCAGAGCCACGAGGATGATTAAGGGAATGGAGCATCTCCCTTATGAGGAAAGGCTGAGAGAGCTGGGTCTCTTTAGTCTGGAAAAGAGGAGACTGAGGGGTGACCTAATCAATGTTTATAAATATGTGAAGGAGGATGGAGCCAGGCTCTTCTCTGTGACATCCAGTGATAGGACAAGGGGCAATGGGCTCAAGCTGGAACATAGGAGGTTCCACTTGAATATGAGAAAAAACTTCTTTACAGTAAGGGTGACAGAGCACTGGAACAGGCTGCCCAGAGAGGTTGTGGAGTCTCCTTCTCTGGAGACATTCAAAGCCTGCCTGGATGCGTTCCTGTGCGATCTGATCTAGGTGTTTCTGCTCCGGCAGGGGGATTGGACTAGATGATCTTTCGAGGTCCCTTCCAATCCCTAACATTCTGTGATTCTGTGAAAATAAGGTCACCTTTTTTATTTATTGTATTTATTACTGTGTTTAAAAACCAAACACACACACACACTCAATCCCAAACACGCTTAAAAAAATACTGAAGTGGACTAGTGTTAGTAAGCACTACAACACTAAGAGTGTGTGCAGGGAAATAGAAAAAAAATTTTCCTGACACAACACACTCGGAACTGGAGAGTTCTGTTGTCTTAATCTGAACTTTTGTATCTCAACTATTTCAGCTAAGAACTTCATTGTAGTTTGTATTTATGTCTCACTAGAGAACCTACAGCTGTTGTTTAGTAGTTCTCCTGTCTACATAGTGAGGTCAAACTTCATTGTAAATGGAATACAGCAGGGATTGGATGACGGGACAGGAAAACAATGGGAATATTAATTCCTTTGTAATATAATCTTTTGACACTGCTAAATGCTTGCTGCAAATTGATGCACCTCATCTTTTGGCTTTTCAAAGGCTGTGCTCTTGATATTTTCAGTGTGGGATTGGAGGAGTTGAAATGACAGCTTGTCATAACCTTTACAGAAGACATGAGCTGCAGCTGATGAGGGTTAACTGCTCTGAGTCTCTAAAAAATACAGCTGGGTAGAATTTGGCTTGACTCTGATTCATACCGCACAGCTTATACTTCCAAATACTGTTCCATGCATTATGCAGCCAAATTTTTTTTCCTTCTAGCATGATATGTTTTTTCCATGCTCCAGGAGCATGCTTGTAGTCCAATTTCCACATGAATAATAAAATAAATCTTATA
>WKFP01015431.1:1357506-1386988 GCA_011057875.1 Pterocles orientalis
GTGACTGCCTAGGCTACTAATAGTGCTACTGGATTTATGTTCATCCAGTAATCATTGCTGCACTACCACAGTCCAAATACACCCTAAATACATGTGAGATATACTGTATATAACTTGACAGGCTTGGGAGGTGGGCCAGTGAAAACCTCATGAAATTTAACAAGGCCAAGTGCAAGGTCCTGCACGTGCGTCGAGGCAATCCCAAGCACAAATACAGGCTGGGCAGAGAATGGATAAAGAGCAGCCCTGAGGAGAAGGACTTGGGGGTATTGGTGGATGAGAAGCTGAACATGAGCCGGCAGTGTGCGCTTGCAGCCCAGAAAGCCAACTGTGGGCTGCATCCTGGGCTGCATCAAAAGAAGCATTAGCAGCAGGTCAAAGGCGGTGATTCTCCCCCTCTGCTCTCGTGAGACCCCACCTTGAGTACTGTGTTCAGATGTGGGGCCCCCAACATAAAAAAGACATGGACCTGTTGGAGAGAGTCCAGAGGAAAGCCACAAAATTAATCGTAGGGCTAGAGCACCTCCCCTATGAGGACAGGCTGAAAGTTCAGCCTGGAGAAGAGAAGGCTCTGAGGAGACTTAATAGCAGCCTTCCAGTACCTGAAGGGGGCCTACAGGAGAGATGGGGAGGCACTCTTTATCAGGGAGTGTAGTGATAGGACAAGGAGTAACCGGTATAAGCTAAAAGAGAGTAAATTTAGACTAGACATTAGGAAGAAATTTTTCACTGTGAGGGTGGTGAGGCACAGGCTGCCCAGAGAAGCTGTGGATGCCCCATCCCTGGAGGGGTTCAAGGCCAGGCTGGATGAGGCTTTGAGCAAACTGGGCTAGTGGAGGGTGTCCCTGCCCGTGGCAGGGGGGTTGGAACTTGATGATCTTTAAGGTCCTTTCCAACCCAAACCATTCTATGATTCTGTATCAAATATAGCTCAGTAATGCCTCCTGTCCATAACTGAGAAAACCTGTACTCCAGGCCTATAAAGATAGTTCCTTGTCTACCCTGTTCTCTGCATAATGTAAGCAGTGTCACACAGTGCAGTGTGAAAAGAAACTGTCAATCTGTTTGTGGACATAATGCCCAAGATGGTGGGGTTTTTTGCTTTATTTTGTCAACAGCGCAAGGAAATAATAAATGAAGGGCAAGTAGTTCTGCTTATATGGAGAAAATACTTATTGCATGGGCTGTAATTTTTTTGTTGTTGTTGTTTTACAGAGCAGAAGCTTCTTGCTGTCTCTGTACAGTTTCTCTGTATAACTGGCGAATAACAGTTCCATAAGCAATTTAGTTTATAAAGTAGAAACCTGTGCATTCTGATTTGTTGATAAATGCAGCAGGGGTGGCCTTTGACTGTACTTTGGGCTTTCTGGCTTGTATTTCTGAATGTGAAATTATTATTGACCAAATTTTTCTGCAGATCTGCACAGTGAATATAGGCTGAACCATCTCCTTGTCATCTCTTAATCTGTTCTGTGAGTTTGTTGTCTGTCTACACACAAAGAATCAAGCAATTTTTTTTTTTTTTCCTTTTTGGACAGATGTTGTTAGTAGCACAGGTCACCCTTAATATGAAGGGAAAAAACCAAACAAAACCAAGCCCAACTCTGAAAACAAACTCAGAAGAACAATTACCAGCCTGCATATGGCACTTCTTATCCAAGTGCTTGAAAATAAGGTCACCTTTTTTATTTATTGTATTTATTACTGTGTTTAAAAACCAAACACACACCCACACACTCAATCCCAAACACGCTTAAAAAAATACTTAAGTGGACTAGTGTTAGTAAGCACTACAACACTAAGAGTGTGTGCAGGGAAATAGAAAAAAAATTTTCCTGACACAACACACTCAGAACTGGAGAGTTCTGTTGTCTTAATCTGAACTTTTGTATCTCAACTATTTCAGCTAAGAACTTCATTGTAGTTTGTATTTATGTCTCACTAGAGAACCTACAGCTGTTGTTTAGTAGTTCTCCTGTCTACATAGTGAGGTCAAACTTCATTGTAAATGGAATACAGCAGGGATTGGATGACGGGACAGGAAAACAATGGGAATATTAATTCCTTTGTAATATAATCTTTTGACACTGCTAAATGCTTGCTGCAAATTGATGCACCTCATCTTTTGGCTTTTCAAAGGCTGTGCTCTTGATATTTTCAGTGTGGGATTGGAGGAGTTGAAATGACAGCTTGTCATAACCTTTACAGAAGACATGAGCTGTAGCTGATGAGGGTTAACTGCTCTGAGTCTCTAAAAAATACAGCTGGGTAGAATTTGGCTTGACTCTGATTCATACCGCACAGCTTATATTTCCAAATACTGTTCCATGCATTATGCAGCCAAATTTTTTTTCCTTCTAGCATGATATGTTTTTTCCATGCTCCAGGAGCATGCTTGTAGTCCAATTTCCACATGAATAATAAAATAAATCTTATACTACATCACTTCAAAAACATAACAAATTATAGCTGTGATACCACGATTCAAGCTAGAATTATTTATTTGATCTTTTTATTAGAATTATTAGAATTATTTATTTGATCTATTTATTCTTTCTATATATTCTATATTTCCCGTATAACATGTCTTGACAAGATTTTATTATATAGTCTGTAAAAAAAAAAATTTTTGATCAAGAATGGTGCATCTCAAGCAAGAAAGTGAAAAGATAAATTTATTTCTCCTCACCTTTACGATAATATTCAAATTTTAATCTGAAAATAACAATGAGCTCTATCAAAGGAAATTAAGCCTTTTCTGATTTTTTTTTGTTTGCTACTAAAAAAGCTGTTGTAGTTTTACACTATTACTTTCAGCTTATGGGAATTGCTTTTTACCCAGAAAAAGTCACAAGGTTTCCAGACACTAGTAATGTGTTCCTCCTTTCACCCAGAAAAATCCAGTATAACAAGCTGTGTGATTTAAGTGAGTAAGCCAGTTAAACAGACACTAGGACTCGAGGTAGTGTAGTAGCTTAAGTGAAACAAAGAGACTTTATTTCCTAAGGGAGTCCAGTCATACTATCACATGAGAAAGCAGAGTTTTTTCTATGAGGGTGAATGGGGATAAAGGAAGAATGATCAGTATTCTGTGTGCTCACATGGGTTGTATATAATATATATTATTTTGTGAGCTGGTTATTTTCTCACTTTGTGGCATTCCAGTCAAGGACACCATTCAGCATACAAACAGAAAAGCAGTTGTTGGATCACTAGTAGGTTTTAATTTTGGTCTTTGGAAGAAGAGTAAAATTTGTTGGTTTTTTTAAAGTTGGAAACAACTAGATGGAAAAGACACTGTAGGTTATTATTTGTCATTACCAACTGTTACAAATATGAGCCAATTTACACAGGTAGATAGATGCAGCAGTGTCCATTTCCAGGTCAAAGAAATCAACCTTTCTTATAGTCTGTTTCTTCATACAGCCTGCAGCATATTTTTCTATCAAAAACAATAAGCAAAGAGATCATATTTGGCTTTTGTATTAGGAGAGAGAAATACCTCAATTAAATTTGACAAAGTCTGTTTGTCTTGCTATTTTCATTTGTGCCAGGCACATAACTGGTTTGAAATAATCTGTTTTCCTGTGGAGAAGGTTTCAGCATAAACAGCTTCCAAAATGAGAAGAAGCTTTGGGTAACTGTTGCAGAGTAGAGTTTCTTTTATGATCGGTTGAAGTATTTCAGAGCACTACAAACAAAGCAATGCCAGACTGCAGTGGTTTTTCTGTGCTATATAGTTCCAAGATGTGTGGAAAAATTTCTAAATTCAGGCACTTCCTTTGTCTGTCTCAATATTTTATGGGTGATGGGGAATCCTTGTTTTTCAAGTTTGCTAGGCTTATATAGAAAAGCAGTTTCTCTGGAGTGAAGAGAGCAGTTACAGCCTACTTTCTGTGGGAATGAACTATTCAGAAAGAGAGAAGGTGGCAAAGGAATTTAGAAGAATAGAAAAGGATTTTTCAGTAGTGTTCTTCAAGGGGATGGAGGTGGAGATAGGTCTCCTTTATGCCAAGTGCTTGGATTGATTTCCATTCTCCAATATCTCAATGTTTTAATCTTCCTCTAGCTGTACCAAGTAGAGAAGAAAAAGGTAGAAATAAATAAAATGACACAACTCTTCTGCTGGAGTAAATTGGCAGACAGCTTCTGTTAGTGCAAAGTTTTTCTGTCAATTAACTGTTCAAAAGACTTTATTATTAACAGGCACGTTCAGTTTTCATGGTAAAATTTCAGTGTCATGTTTTCCGTAAAATTCCTGATTGTTAATCTTCTCCTAGGCTCTGACCCACAGTGAGCTCTGCACTGACTGACCACTGCACCCACACAAAAACTCATGGGTCTCAGAGTTTCTAGGGAGAGGCAGTTAGATGAGACAAATTGCAAAAAAAATAGATAGATGAATTACTACAGGGTAGGAGAAAGGTATCTTGTAATTACCTTCAAGAATCAAGTTACATTAATGAACATTTTTGAATGAACAACAGGTTATATTAATGTATTTTACTGATACTGCAAGCATTATTGATTTTTAATAATATCTATTGCTTCCACCTAAGAAAGCTAAGTTTCAATGGGTGACCTCCTCATGTATGAATTTCAGTGTTGTATTATATTTTTTAACATGTTATGTGCTATGAAGATACTAAGTATGTAATAAGGTTCCAAAATGTGTTTGAATTTTCTGATTTTTGTTTGTTGCTTTGCTAAAACAAACTTGCTGTAAAGTTTAAAGTGTTCCTTAAAACCCCCAAGAAATAACAGGTCATAAATACATTTGTGTTTAGATTAAGGTTTAAAACCTTATCAGTCAATCTCATCAGCAGTAATTCTCCAGGGTTGCTTTGTGAAGCCATGGGCTTTGTGTACAAATAAAGGAGAATGAAACTGTACTTGAGGCAAAACATTGATGACAAGTTGTTCTAAGAAGATATTATTAAGAAAATAAGATGAAAAGGTTCAAAATTATTTAAAATTGTAATTATGAAAGAATGGAGTGAAATTAATGAAAATACAGTGCAAACAATGTAAATCAAAGGCATGCATTGCCTTAAACACAATGCCCAGTTCACTTACTGTTAATCAGATAGGACACAAGAGGGCAATCAATAAGATTAAAGAAGGAAAGATTTTCCCTGAAAGAAGAGATCAGAAAGATAAGCTCATTCAGTTTATATTGGAGTAACAAAGAGCATAGCAAAAGCATTTGAATGAGAGTGATTTAGAGAAGGTCACTAGAGGATTTCCTTTACTGTTTCATGTTGGAGAAGGATGTAAATACAACCTCAGAGATGAAAAGATGGCAAACAAAATTTATTTGAAAGTAAAATGGTTATAATAGTTATCAAGGTTATGAAAAGCGACCATTTTTTTTTTCATCTCAGAGGTAGGGAAAAATATTGACCACAATCCATTCTGCGTCAGGTGAAAGTATTACATACAGCTGCACATTTCAGGCAGAGATACTGGTGAGAAGACAGTTTTGGTTGTCTTGACCTACATATATATATATTGGAAAAGGGAGGTCTGTGGCACAGCTGTCTACAAAATGAGCAGATGCAGTAACAGGATTAGCTTTAGAAATGTTCCAAACGTTGTCTTGTCCAGCAGGAGGAACTCAGACCATGTAAAGGTTGTGGAGATTGTGTTAAGAGAAAACATACAAAAAGTTAATATGCAAATATAGGATGTAGTGATAGAAACTGCCAAGCTTGAGCTAGTGCAGGAAATCTATGCTGTGGGCCCTCAGGTTGCATAAGGCAGCCATTATCTGCCCCATTTTTTGTGTCCCCATTCTATGTTCACCTTAACGTGGCTCCATTCCTGTCATCAATGGTTGTCTGTGTCTCCCTGACACATGCCCAGAGGGGACAGGGCTTTTCTATCCTGCATTTTCTATGGAAACTCCTGTTCTTTCCCGTTCTTGTAATGTCCCTGGTTTTTCTCTTTTCTCATCCTAATCTTAGTTCAAAGTGGACAGGATGTAAAAGGACACTTTTTGTTGCAAAGTTATTTATTAATACTTTACAGACATGCACAGGTATTCAGATTCTATTTCAGTTCCTTTACGAATCCTGATCACTTCTTTGCTTTTCTCCATCTCTTCATCTTTCTGTCATGCACAAGGTACCCTGTGATACAGTTGCCTGTAACCCGTACCAGTCTTTCATCAAAAGGTGGCTCAAGAGACATTGGTCCTGCTAACTTCATTTGCTTTGATAGTTTCTATTCTGGCCATCTCTTGTAGTCATACCTGGATTTCTACATTTCCATTCTTCAGTCCTAACAGTAAATTTGGATGGAGACGGAGGCAAAAGGCCACCTGATTTTCACTATCTTTTTTACAACTCTCAATGATTTCTAAACCTGTTAATCACCTAATGTTAGAAATGTAAATATAAAAAAAAAATACTGAAGATGTCTCACACAGTTTTAGTAGTTTCATCACAAAATGCTACAGAAAGATAAAACTTTAAGTATGCAAGACATTCTCTTCTGTTGCAGCTTCATATAATAAGTATGATATCAGGGGGCAATAATTTTTTGCTGCTGTAAACAAATTATTCCTTTGAAATAATTAAGTACCTAGCTGGAGGAGCACACTTCCAAAGTTAGAAAAAGCTTTCGATAAGTTGTAGTTTTCTGGAGCTTAAGTACAAGATCTTGAGAAGTTTTGAAAGAAGGCAAGACTTTTCTGTGTTGCATAAGGAACAACAGTTTACAGATGTTCATGTAATTACTAATATGAGTTTCCTATTTAATGATTTTAATTTTTTTTTAAACAAAGTTTCAGAATTTTGTTCTGCGCTGCCAGGTGAAAACCCAGACCTCTCATGTTGCTGCTGCTGTGTACATTACTAAGTCATAGAACAAAAAGGACAAAATGACAAGCAGACTGGTAAGTAGAACACTTGCCTGAGACCATTTACTCTTATCAAATAAGGCCCTAATTGCTAAGGTATTGGGACTTCTGGCATCAGACTTCAGTTTCTGTCTTTCTGCATAGATTTGATTGTAATATTCTATTGGTATATTTCCCAAAAAAAGGCTAAGATTTAATGGATTGGCATTTTCTGATTGAAAGATCTTTCATGGTAAATTATCTCTATTTGTACAGCATACTCACATTTAAAGGATCTTTTCCTTCCCAAATCTACATATGACATTTTAAGTGGTGGTTAATATTTATGTAGACATGACTTAACAGTGTTGCAGAGAGAGAGGTTTAGGTTAGAGAGAGATTCTTTTTTTTAAAAAAGATAAAAATGAATAAGATTACAGTGCAGAGAGCTGTACAAAGCTTTCATCCTGATGTACAAAGAATGTGCAAGTTTCTCTATCACTTTTCTTCTTCCAAGTTCTTTTAAAGGCTTTACTTTCTTTTTGTGGTAAGCCCTTTAACTGTATTTGTGCAAAGACATATTGCAATAGCTGAAATCAAAGTAAGAATGTTTACAAAACATAACATCCTTATCTTATAATATAGCAGTGTTATAACTTCAGGTTTGTACTGAGAAACCTACAATCACTACAGAGTGTTAATTATTATAGCTTTCCTCTTCTGTGGAATGTGCACCAAGTGAAATTTGCAAAAGACTTTATTTCTGTCTTCCCTTTCCACAGTTGCTTAATAACTCTTTAATGTTTTATTCCAATCCAGGTGAAATGCTCATCTATAAGTTAGTGAGTCTGTTTTGTTATATGGGATGTCAGCTGCATCTTGCCAATTAATAGTGGGGGAAAATTCACTCTATCACAAAGGAGCCATTCAGTGGACATTATTTGGGACTGTACTGAATTGAATTGGTGCAAAATCCCTAGTTTAAGCTAGACTGCTGTTTGAGCAGTTGATTTATGATTTTTACTTTAGCATGTATAGAAACTGCAGAAAAATGATCTAGTTACAACATAATTTTGTAGCTAGCACATTTGTCTGGCTGTTGTATTTTTGGCAGATTGATTTAAAAAATGATTAGGCTTTTGATAGCACTAGTAGTGCTGCTCACAATACTCCTGGTAAGTTTAACTATTAGCTAATCATTGGTTGGGCAGGAAATGAGCAGATAAAGATGAGGAATGAAATAATTTGTATTCTAATAACAAGCAAAATTATGTTGTCTTTGTCTACCTCTAGTAGCTTGGGAAGAAGTTTTTGATAGCTGACTTCATAACAAGGCTAGCTTTTTGGGAACCAAGCGTAGTATATTCTTTTTAGAAAAGATGCATGTGGTGAGGATAATCAGCCACTAGATGTATTTGTGAAAGTACGTTGGATGCTCTTTGTGAACTTAAGTCTTTTAAGTCAAGACTAGGCATGTGTTTCAAAAATGTCATATGGCCAGTAATTTAATTTAGTGAAAGAATTAACAAACCTCTGTGGTCAGAATTATACAAAAGGACAAATTAGATTTTTTTTTTCTGTTTTTATAATCTGTTGGTTAATAAAGCAACCCTGCAAATTTCTCCTTGGAGAACGGAGGAGAGAATAAAACCTGTAGTGCATGTTTCAATTGCAAAGCAGAGGAAATATGCTCTTCAGAAATTTAAGCATGTCAGTTTTTCTGAGTATACAACAGAAGTCATAAAACCATTTAACAGTGGGAGGAAATAAGATTTCTTGGCTGAAAGCCCAAAACTGGGGCTTAATCTGTGAAAGGTATACTTTACTGGAGTTTTAGAGCTCAATCTTGCTTTCTTTTCAGTAGGTGGGTAAAATATTAGTAGCTTTCTTGGTGCAAAGCCAATTTGTCAGTCCTGTCATTCAGAAACTGATGGATTTGAAGACCAGCTGAGTTGCTCTAGATAGATCTAACTGCTTGTGAGTGCAGGGGCCTAGCCTTTCAGCAAAATTATTCACATGCTTCTGGAATGTTTTTCCAACTCTGTATTTTGGCCATGTTCTTATACCAGGATAGAGAAGACAGTCAATGCGGTAGTATTACACACCAGGGTACGTACATACCTGCCTCTAGCAAGTCATTAAGGGACCTCATTAATGACAGTATTGTTTTAGTGAAATTAGAGACTGTGGAAGTGTTTTTTTTTTTTTATTTTGAGATTGTCATACTGTTAAGATTATCCATGAAAAGGAAGAATAAAAAAAACAGAGAGGAAATGCCTTATACGATTTTTTTTTCCTAGTACCTCAACATTTGTAACGATGACAGTTGTATTTTCTGTCTATTGGTGTCATTCACTTGCTTTAAATAACTTTTGGGCTTCTGCAGCATTTTTTATATTTAATAGCAGGTGTATTTAGTGTTCAGAATCTTTTGGTTCTTCTGCTGATACTGTTGAATTCCTAATGTGGAAGAGAATGATTTGAAGCAAAAACAAAGGGATGGTACAGCTGATCATACAAAAGAAGAAAACAGAGAGAGTCAGTGTGAAGCTGGTGCTATTGTTTGTATTATTTTTTCCACTTTTTTTTTCAAATTGGAAATCTGTTTCTCCAGGTTTATTCTTTCAGTCTGTGCTAGTGGATTTTGCTCAATACTGTAAAGTTCTAAGAAAAGAAATGTGATAATCTGCTTTAATTTCAGGCCTTCAGTGCTTTTGTTATCACACACTTACAGATAGCTTTCTGGGATTAGGACTGCCTTTCGTTTTTTTCGGCCTGTAAGTGGCTGAAGTGCAAAATATTTTCTCTGGGTAACGAGCCTCTCAGCTGGAGTTACTAGACTTGGGTTAAAATTATGACTTTTACTGTCAAAATTTAAATAATTTGTACTTTCCTTTTGATGCTTATGTCACTCCTACACCATTGGCAAGTTACGAGAGGTATTTGAATCAAGTAGAGAATTCTTGCTAACTTGTTTGAACGAAAATGGAAAGAAGTAACTCCAAAATAACTTAAAGAAATAACTTAGGAAGGTTTTTCCTGTTCTTTTATAACTTAATAAATAGTGTATACATAGAAATAGCATATAGTAAACTATATATAATTTGGATGGTATGTGATATTCTTGTCAAAACTTAGAGTAGCATTGAAATCAAATGTTTGGAACTCAAAGGCATAGTCTGTAACATTTTCTCTATATGTGTTGAAATCCACGTCGTGGAAATTATAGAAGTAATTATTTGTGTGTTTGTGTGTTAGAAGGCAGAAGGCTTGTGTAAATGCACTTTTCAAAATGTACTTGTAACATTTGATCTGCATTTTAATTGACTGGTTTTCTGGAATTACTGGACTTCCCCGCCACAATGAGATGCCATTTAGGACCAAGATTGAAATTAAAGTGATTGCTGGTTTTCAATTTACTTCAATACTGTCTTCAGCACATACACTGGCAACTTAAATACTGAAACATAAAAGTGTATGGGGCCAGGCATTAAGTCTTGATTTAAAATTCCAGCTTTTGTTCTTGACCTTGTTATTTCTTTTGTTATAAATAACCATTAGTACGTAATTTCTAATGTAATTTAGGTAAATCAAGTGCTGACAGTACTTTAAGTGATCAGTGATGGCCAATGTGGACAAAAAAAAAGCCATGTAAAAAAATTTGGCCTCAATTAGCTGATAGCCTATTGTATTTCCAAGTATCAAGGTTTTTCATAAATAATTCAAGCTTCACATTTTTCTCTAGAGTTAATTTCAAAGTCCAGTAACATTGTAGGTAAACCCTGAAGTTAGCAGCATGGGTTGTATATTAATAAGAAAATTACATTCCAGACACACAAACTGAAATGCAGGTTAAAACTCTGTAAGCTGGAACTTTTCAGCAGAACTCTATAAAATAATAATGATGAAAGAAAAGCTACCCCAAAAGTTCATTCTGTGGATGTGAGCTGGAAGAAATTTTCTGTTTCTGACATGCTCTGTGTTTCCTGAAGAACTAGCTTTATTCCAGTTCCAAATATTCAAGGTTTAATTACAGGTTTGTTGTTATCTGGAAGTCTTATAAACTCTGTATTTGCTCAGACGTTTGTATATGTTAATTCCAGTGACTTCTTGGCAGTTTTGTGAAAAACTATTGAAAGTTGAAATGATCATGGTCAAATGTAAAAATAACCTAAAACTCACCGCAAAGAGAGTCCAAGTGGTGTTGCCCAAGTGTTTTCTTACCTTCTTGGCTTAAATTTTACTTTTAAACTATACATAAATGATACCATTGATACTACTTTGTCATTCCATCTTTTGAAGTGTTAGTGTTACTTGTTGTTGAGCTATAGTTAAACCAGTTAAACATTGATATCAATAGTCATTTTCTTTTTCAATTTTCTCTAATTTATATTGTCTTATAAAACTTTATATTGTATTACCAGCTAGGATAGCTTGTTCTATAACTTGTTAAATAACTGTATCTTGCTGAAGTTAATCTTAGTTAGGTCTGGGTATTCAGAAGTCCTGAAATGACACACAGTTTCTAGATACCCTTGGATTATCCCTGAAAGCCTTGAACACTTAATGTTGCTTATTTTCAAAATGAACTCCAAATCAAAGTAATTCTAATGATATACTTAATCTGCTGCTTCTTAAGATATATTGCTGCATAACTGTTTTTCAGTTACATTATTTCTTCTTTTCTATACGATTGTCTTGCAAAATTTACCTTTTCTGGAAGTTTACTCAGTGTAACTGCTTAAGACCTGACTTACCCCAACCAAGTAATTTGTGTGGCTATGATTCAGACTTAAACCTGAAAAAATAAACAAAAGAAAAAACAGTCAAAAATTACAGTGACTGGGCAGGGGGAGGGTGAGGATCTAGCAATAGGAGAAACTTATTCCTCGATCACCACTTTTTACTTTTCAGAAGCGATTTGATAATAATATAGGCATTCATTGACCTTATTGTAGAATATAGAGTGAAATCTTTTATCTGTTGCTTATCCTAAGAAAATAGGTTATGTCAAACAAAGCTTTTTGGGTATTTTTGCTTTTTATGCTGCAGCAGCCATGGATAAACAGGGCACCGCATATGAAATAAAAAAGATCCCTTCTTTCAGGTATTTATTTCCTCTTCTTCAGATCTAAAACTATGGGCAGAAGTTAGCAAAAATCATTCTGCCAAGAAGAAAGATGTTTCTTTTTTTAATCAGAACAATAAATCCTCTTTGTCAGCCACGAAATGTGCAGGAAATAGAGTAGTGACCTGTGGATTGATCCTTCAAAACCCAAATGGGTTTTATCCCCACTAGCTGTAGTATTCATTGTCTAGGATTTAAATGAGCCAAACACAATCTTACAAGAGGAATTTGCCTAAACATATACTACAGGCAAAACCTTTTACTCTGTACAGTAGGATTCACTACTGTTAGACTAATAAATGATTGTTTCTTCTTTGAAGAAGTTTTATTGATTGAACAGAATAGATAATAGAAGATGTTGGAAGACCTGGTGGATATTCTGTATGTGGCATTTTTGTTTGTGCTTTTAAGAGCCGTGAATTATAATTTGGAGTGGTTTTATAGTCAGTCATGACAACCTGCATGTTTCCGATGGCAGGTTCAAAAGATTAGGATATATAATCAGAAGCATTTGTTAAGATCGGAGACTGCTCTTTGCAGAAAACATTAACTATGTTGCAAAGACTTTAATCATACCAGTACAGGAGATAGATTTTATTTAATTTTCTGGTGATAGTGATCAAATGAGTAACCACTTTATTTCTAAGAGTTCCTCTGGAAAGCTTTGTAAAGCAATCAATAAATTGTTGAGTGCTCTAGAATTCTAAGTAGAACATTTTGTGTAAGTGTAGAGCAAATCTGTGACTTCTTTACTACTGAGGACTGATCAAGTCATGAGGTTTTAATTTTAGTTTTGTTTTGATTGTGTTTTCAAATGCTTGAAGGTTATACCAACAGCAGTATAATTGTAACATAGTTCCTTATCAGGTTATATTGTTTGTGTCATTCCAGAAAAAAATGATTGTGCTGCAAACAGGGGCTAGAGATTCTGCGTACGTTGGACTTGGGGATTAATAAGGAACCTCCATATCTACAGAGAAGCTGTACCTCACAGGTTTCTGTAAGGTCCAGTTTACTGAAACACCTCTGTAATTTAATTAATATATTTAGTTCCAAGAAGGCATAGGATATGCAGATCAACAATTTTAAAGTATCGAGCAAATGCTACAAAACTGTGATGTTAATAATATGCATAAAATGCTGACCATACACTGGCACAGCCCAACCCTTGGGAATATCTCCCCACCCTCTAGTGGCTGAGCTGCTTTTCAGAGCAGTGGACTTCAAAATCACCTGCAGAGATTTGCCAGAGGAGGTTGGAGTATCTCCATGCCTGTAAGGTGGTAAATATTCATCGTTCTACTTTAATTAAACTCTGCTTATTTTGGAGGAAGAGAGATGCTCTGACAAGTAGCCTCTGTAATACTGGAGTACTGGTATGGCTCTTTTATCTTATGAATACTTTGCAAAAGTACTTGGTGGAGAACCGCCTTTCTTTTTCCCAGAGCCATTGCTTAGTACCACACATACAGAGTATTTTCCATGTCACTTATAGGTGGACAACATTTTAAAGTAAATCTGAAAAAAAACAGGTTTTGGGGGTTTTTTTGAATCTTTTTGAAAATCAAAGTGTATAAACAGAAAATCTGCATGTATCTGACAGTGAGTAAGCAAATCACAAGTCCTATTTTAATCCAGTAATATACTCCGTTGTTCAACCTTAGATGTGTATATTTTAGTATAACAGGGTTTTTTTCACTTAATGATAAAGCTACACTGAGCAAACTGTTTTCAAGTCCCTTTTGAACTAAAAGGTAAATTGGTTCTTTCTAGACACTTTGCAGGCATTAATGTAAAGCATAAAGGTCCATATACAGGCTAGGAGGAATGTTCCGTGCTCGTTGTACTCTGTACAGCCATACATATCATTACAGAGCTGCAGTTACTTTCTTTGGTTTCAAAGGCACAAAGAGTAGGTTGGTATACAACAAAGAAGGAAGAAATATAATTTTCCCACTTCAGTGGTAGTAAAAACTACCACTTAACTCACAAATGCTTCTGCAAAATCATTAGCAAGTAATCAAATTAAATATTGTGATGTTTCATTCTTTTTACCAAAGAGCAGTAATGAATCGCTAATAAACTATTTTAACTTTTGGTGTTTTAAGCACATGCCTCTTGATATGCCTTATGCCCAGGCAAGGTATTTACTTAATAGATCACTGGATTATTCAGTGCCTCCTTAATTCCATAAGCAGGAAGAACTGGTAGCCTGTTATTAACACAAATATTTGATTTAATCATTTTTCTGCTGTCTATTAGGATCAAAGAATTGAGAGCTGAGAATGAGATTTTGATAAGAAAAGTGAATATTCTCTGTAAAAAATCAAAGGACCTTCTTTTGATGGTATGAATCAGTGATGTTTAGCAAAAAGCAATTTAGTTTCAGAAAAAAATGCTGTTTACTGAGGGGGGACTTAATTTAGCATGAAAAAATTTTTATTTCCAAAAATGCTTACAAAACCTCCCTAGGGATTAATCTTTAAATAAATATATTTTGCTTTGGGCAACTGTAAATTCTTTCTGAGGTTGTTTTTGGGTTTTTTTTATTCTGCTTTCGAGCTGGCCTGTGTACCTGCTTATAGTTTGTATCCAAAAAGCACATTTCAAAAATCAGTAAGATTTTTCTTTTTCAAACGGAACAAAGCAGTCATTGTAATGTCTGTTCTTCATTATTTCTACAGTTTTGACATAACCTGCAAAAAAAAAAAAATCACGTCCCCATCAACAGCACTGATTGAACTAATGGTCTTTGTGCTACGAAACAAGATCATATAGTAGAGTCAAAGATGCCTAGGTTGAAAATAATTAATTAAATTATTATATGTTCTTGTGCATATATTACAAAGTATTTTCTTTTTTAATTAACAATTGATTGCTTCGAAGAACATTCCAATTTCCTTTCTTGTTAAATTTGACCTCATCCTCTATTCTCTGCACCACATGAACAGAGATGAAGAAAACCGTTGGATTTTAAAAATGCTTTTGCCTGTGTACACATCATTTTACATCTCTGGAACAAGTCCTGAAAAGCTTAATTTTCTTATTCTTACATTTCAGTGTATGAACAATTCTAATCCTATTCTGGGTCTGTAACCTATTCAAGCCTCTTCTACAAAACATCCACACTTCTAACTATTTTTGTCACTTCAGCAGTAAGGGAACAAAAATAAGAGAGAAGGTTGTAAATTTGTCACACTTCTGATTAAATGATCACAGTCATACTTTGTGGACCTGATACATGAAATGGTAGAGCAGTGCAGTCACAAGATTTACATACTTGCAAACAGAGGTCACCTGGTTCCCTTCTGCAAGATACAAAAGGAGAGAAGTTTTTCTTTAAAGCATAACTAAAATATGTATGCCAATTTAGTCTGCAAAATTAACCTAAAGAGCTTCTGAGAATTATTTACCCTCAAAACTTGAAGTTGTTCTGTCCTGACCAAGTACGCTGCATGCTATTATAGCTCAATCCTTAAATGCTTCATCTGCTTACAGACTTGTAACATCTTTCTAAGTACAAAATGATAACTGCACTCTCCACAGTGTCCCAGAGGAGAGCGTGTTCAATGTCTTGCAACAGTGATCTTCTCAGTACCTACACAGCACTTCTAGTCTATACAAGAACCCAGAAGCGCAGATCTGCATGTACAGAAGTGGGTATTTAACAAGAGAAGATAGTCAACAAAAGTTATTCAGACTTGAAATAATTTACATTTTGTGTCTTATGTCCCCTTTTATTTCTGAATGAATGCTAACCCAACCATACATATATGCAAATGTTAATGTGCATAAAGAAAGTCATGATATGAAATATAGCTACTAGTTGACTGCTGTGTTTCTGCACAGCAGATTGAGGTTGCATCTGTTCATAAACACAAATGTATTAGAATATAACGAGCCTCTTTTTGCTGGAGGCTGTAACTTTTACTTTGCAGCAAAAAGTGGTGCTAGGTAGCCACCAATTTTACACTTTCTTTATTTTCTGCTTTTCGCAATTGACTTGCTCGATTATTCATTATTCTTCCTTAGTCAACCTTCCCTTTGCTGAACTGACCTCCTCAGACCAGTGCTAATATTCCAGATTCAGTCAGCGCATCCCATTGAGTTCAATTTTACCAGCATGAGTCTGGTTCTGATGCAGATGGTGGCTAAGAAAGATTAACCTGAGATATTCTGCTTTGAAGATCATACAGATTGGCTGATTATTTTACTAACCCAGGTTAGATTCTGAGCCATCTACACAATGGACAAGATTTTACTTCACAGTTAGTTTTTGTTAAATTAAACTGGAAGAAACAAGAGAACAGAGCTTTCTTTCATAGTGATTATGAAAAACCTATTTGTATGATCAGAATATTTCAGTGGAAGATACTTGCCATTTAAAAATTTGCTATTAAGCAAAATAGGAATTTACAGAAATTAAATTTGGATTTTTCCATAGAAACCACACAGATTTCCATACATTGTAAATGCAGCTTTTGTGAGTATTCTGAACAATTCTGTTGAACTATGCTTAGTAGGATGTACTTAGTCCCCATGAAGCACCTGTAAATACTGTTTTTTTTTTTCTAAGGAGTGTAAGAATCATTATATTGTTGTCAGTCTTTCCATTGACTACATTCTCAGTTTGCTATCTCACTTGTTCTCTGGTAGTAGCATTAGTAAATCTTTCACATTGTCCTGGTTTCAGCTGTAACAGAGTTAACTTTCTTCTTAGAAGCTAGCGTGAGGCTGAGTTTTTGATTTGTGCTGAGGAGAAAGCTGATAACATACTGAGGTTTAGAGTTGCTGCCAGGACAGTCAAGGACTTTTCAGCTTCTCTGCTATGCCAGTGTCTGCAGGGGCAGAAGAAGCTGGGAGGGAGCACAGCCCCAGTTGCTAGCCTGGGATTTGACCTTAGGTTTAGGATTGAGACCCAAATTGGCCAATGGTATATTCCATATCATGCACGTCGTGCCCAGTATATAGATGAGACTCTGTCAAGAAGTTCACTCTCTCTCTGGGTTGTCTCTTTCTCTCTTGGTCAGTTCTCAGTTTCTTGGATGTTTGGGCTCTTATCTCCTTTCCAGGATTGTGGTTTTGGAACTCTCCCTGCTCTGGGATCATTAGCCAGGAATGGGCTGAGCTTTGGTCATCGGGTGGTGAGCAGTTTCACTGTGTCTCACTCATTTGTATATTTGTATATATTACTATTATCATTATTATTTTCAATTTTATTGTAGTTTAGTTATTAAATTATTCTTATCTGAACCCATGAGTCTCTCTTCCCTTTACCCCTTTAATTCTCTTCCACATCCCCAGGTGGGTTGGAGGGTGAGTGAGTGCGTGTGTGGTGTTTGCTGCTATCTGGGTTTAAAACCGCAACACACAGGAACTGTTTTAAATTCATTTCTATTAAAGAACTATTAGGGATATGGTTTCAATTGATTCATTCATCCAGTTGTTGACCAGACCAACATGTCTGAACTTGCTAGATGAGAGAAGAATGCAGTAGTAAATACAATTTTCTGTAGCAACCTGTTATGTGTTTTTCATCTTTTAAAAATGCTTCCTTATTCCAGTGTCATTACTTACAAGTTTCGAGTTAGGCACTCACTTAAGTGATTTTGGCTGGTCAGCATCCCAGATATTTACTCTTCATATTGAAAAGACTGAGCCCAATTTACAAACTCTTCTGAAAGGTGTTATGTTCCATTTCCTGTTTCCTGGGACAGGCAATCTTTCAAAGAACCTGTCTCCATTTTTTGTGGCTTTATCTGTGTACCATGAAACTGTTGCACATAAGAGATGTTTTGAATGCAGCGTATTAGTTGAAGTAATTTTGCTATTAAAGATAGGAACAAATTATACTACCAGTGAATAATTTAACATATAGCAGTCATCCAAGGTAGTTCTTACCTAATGAATTTGGAAAGTGTCTTCCACCTAGAGCAGTCTCACAGGACCTGTGACATGCAACTTGTTAGTATTGCATGAGTTTCAGTATTACAGTGTACAAAATATTCCATCTTTGGCATAGTCTTCTCTTGACTGATTAGCTTTGAAACAGTATGATACTGGACTTTGAACATACTGTAGTTTTTTGCTGTTTGAATCCAATACTTTCTTCTTTCTTGAAGTTCAGATTGATATTTAGGCTTCCTACCTTCATCTAATCTGCTCATTATTTATTACTTGTTCTCTGTTACTGGGAAAATTCTTAATAATACTGGAAGAATAAGGGTTTTTTTCTTACTGCGAGGCAGCATGAGCTTTGCTGAAGATGGGTTAGTGTTCTGTCATCTGGGAAAGAAACATGAATTGTTCGCAGCTTCTTGGAGAGTGGGAACACTGCAAAGGGCAGACAATTGTTCTGTGCCTTCTAGAAGTTATGAACACTGTGTAAGTAATAGTCCTCCATTCTCTGGTAAGCATGTGCACTGCAATAACGTTCATACAGGAATAATTGGCTGGTTTTAGTTGTCTAATGACTTCTCCTGAGAACACTTTAAGAGCTTGTTGAGCTTAGAGATGTCATCTTAGATACCTGATAGCAGCTGAAGGCAGCTAAAGCTTATGCAGCATTTACCAAACAGCATTTGCTCTCTCTGTATCGCCCAGAGAAGCCTTTTTCTCTCCAAATAAACACCTGGCAGCCTGCAAGCTAGTGAGTTGCTTAGGAAGCAGCCAGCCTCAGCAAGTGCAGATCTTTATCACAGTGGTTGTTGGTAATGCTTTGTTTTCTTTTTTAGCAGCCCAGTAGGTTTGGGAAACTGGTTTCCTGCTTATGTGTTAGAATCGCCTTTCTGTGTCTGGTTTAGGCATTAGGAGCCAGCAGGTGATAGAACAGAAATGACACCTGGGGCAAGGATGCTGAGAGCCACTCTTGGCAAGAGGGTACGGCACAGTGTTGAGGTGGGTGAGCAGAAGGAGGCAGGCCTGACAGTCCAGCAGCAGGGGCTGAGGGGTGGATACAGGTTTGGCATGTCTGCTGGTAAATGCTGCATTACTAGCTGCTCAGACTTCCCAGAACTGGCAGCAGATGGGGGTGTCCTCAGTTACCATCTCCTTCATTTACTCACACTCAAAATTGTTTTTTGAAAACATATTGTGAAACTCCTGTTGGTGTTCCTTACGCATGGTTTGAGTATCTCCTCTACCTTTATTTATTCTGCAGCCATACCATAGAGGAGGATTCAACCTGTGAGAAGCGGGCATGTTACAAAATGGCACAAAAAATGACCTAGGTTCTGTTCATAGGAGCATCTGTAACTAGTGTCTCCTAGTCAAATTCACTATAGAAAAATAACTTTCACTTCTATTCGTCATTTGTCAAGATGAAGGAAGTACAGGCATACTCACAACTTTCTGAGAAATCAGTAGAAAGTCTAATGAATAGGAAATTCTGCTTGTTTTGTGGTTGTCTGTCTAAAACCAGGTTCCATTTAGTTTCATTTTCTTATTTATCACAGTGAAATAATGCTGTGATAGTGTATTTCTAGTTGATAACTTTGGTGCTGACGTAATATGTTTCAAGGGGTTTTGGAAAAGCCCTGGTAGGAAATAAGACTGACTTTTTAAGCTGATTATGCGTGTGCTTAAGTTTTAAAAATTACGAACATGTAGGTTGGCATTTCTCTTACTGTTCAGCTTTACCTCAGGCTTGTTAAGGCAAAGAGTAGGGTTGCTGTTCTATTTTTGCAAAAATTGATCCTTTAAATTTATTGCTTATATGAACCTACCAAGAAAATTATTTTGGAATGTTTTTAGAAATCTTATGTTGATGTTATATGTGCATACATATACATAAATATATATAGAATTCTGGTACTGGTGTGTATGTATAGGTAGTATGAGAATTATGTCTACTGCATATATATAAAAATATATTCAGAAATATAACTCTTTATCAGAGCAGCAGAAACAAAGAACTAAGAAAGGACACATTTTTAAATTAAAGTAGAAACAGAGTTTTAAAAATTAAATGAGAAGTCACTGGTAGAATAGTCTTCTCTGAAAGCATAAATTATCTTCAGGCCTGAACACTTCTGGATACTCAACATATAATAAAACTCACACTGACCTCAACCTGAGCAGGAATAATAATAACGATAATGAAGGAATAAAATACAAGTATACGTGCTTCCTGTTTCTAGATGATAAACCTAAGCTCTTAATGCTGCAACAGTGACATCCAGTGACTAAGCCAGTTAGTTGTAGACTTCATCTGCATTTGGAATGAATGCTAAAGGACACGGATGGAAAGGCATAGTTATTAAGATCCTTAGTGAAGCACTGCACTCATTGAAAGGATAAACAGGCACTGTGTGAGAATGCAAAACATGCTAAATGGCTCATCTTGAAAAATTATATCAATGTTTAATTAACCCATATCTGTTTCAGAATTGGACATTTGCTGAGCCAAGTGAGTAACAAATTATTTTTTAAAAGTGCTTTGTCCAGTGAGGTAATTTGTTTAATAAGACTATGCAGCACCCTTTTGTATCATTTCATGATAACAACAGAATTTAGTAGGTAATACTTATATACTTGTTATATTTTGCTTCAGATATGATCTACCTCAGATCTAAATGTAGCTGTGTGATGAAAAGTTATTTCAGTTTTATCAAATTAATGAAATAAAAAGACCAAAAAGAATTAATAAACCTTCTTTGTGTAGGGAAGGTGACAAAATGCTTACTGTCCTTTTATGTACTAAGTTCCTTATTCTGTTTTGATTGAAGTCAGTGTGAGTTTTATAATGAAATTGAAACCTCATATAGCTTCTAACTCTAAAAATAAGTAGCATCTGGTACTGACCTGACCCCCTACTTCCTCAATTATCTGAAAGGTTTTCCATTGGAACTGAGTCTTGAAATATCCACATTTTTCAAAATGTTACATGGTATGTTCTGAGTTTTCTGATTATTGTAATCATCCTATAGAAGTAGCTTATCTCTGAGCTCTTCAAAAAGGTAGTAATAAGAACTAATTCTTTAGGATTTCAGCTTCAAAGCATGCTCCAAGTTGCCCGTTTTTTTACTGTTAAGAAATAGAAGAATGAAGAAATAAGTATGTGAGTTATGTAAGCTCATAAGCAAAAAGAAATGCACTGAGAATTGGAAAAGAAACAACTACCCAGCTGAAGACAAGGAATGTGAAAGTTTGTCACATCTGTCCTTTGGCAAGGGGCAACAGTTTGACTAGTGATACCAGGAAAGGAACAAAAATTTATGTCTTGGTCACAGTTACATTGCTTCTCCCTGCTTGTTTCAAGCAGTTTTGAAATTACTAAAAATACTGTATATTTAAAGCCCCTGAATCTGGTATCTGTAAATTAGTGTTATATTCTGCTGGTATGCCAACACTAGGTTTCTACAGGATAGAAGATAAATAGTGTTCAGCTTAAAGAAAATAATAATTTTTAAAATAGAAGGAGGACTTTTCTTTTGGTCCTAGATTTGATGAAAGGATAGCCTAAGAATACAAACTTTTCCAGGAACAAGCAGAGCAGCATCAGCTGACTGCAGAACCAAAGTAATTTTGTTGGGCAAAACAGAAGTTTAATTTCAAGCGAACTAGTTGCACAACATAGAACAACTGGGCTTGGAAATCAGAAAGGCAGATGCTGAATGTATTCCTTGCTTCTTTTCAAGCAAGTTGGATAGTTCAGCTGGGGAAGCTTTTCAACCAGTAAGAAATTGATCTGACAATCAGTTTCCTCTCATCCATGACTCACTTCCTTTCCTCTTCTCACACCTAAAAAAAAAGAAAAAAAAAGTTAGGATAACTTATACAACTAACTCTTGTTACCCTTGCTAAATCTTTGATGTTCAAAGCAGAAAACCCCAAGACATCTGTGATAAAATAAATTTGGTTGCAAAGCCCAAGAAACTTAAAGATTATCTCCCCTTTAAAAATGTTCCTACATTTCCATCAGTAAATTTCAGTTATATTATGCCTTACTGTGTTGCTTAAAAGGTATTTCTGCCTTTGAAGTGAGTTTCCTTATTGTACTATCTCAATATTTTGCTGTTAGCAGCAACAGTCACCCTCAACCCCCTGTTCATTCTAATTTCAGTCTTAGAAAACACCTGAGATAGCCATGGGTTTTATGTAAGAACATGAAGTTACAGAAAAGAAGAACAATAAGGGGGAAAAGAGGAGTGCATTGCAGAGATAAAGTTTAAAGGCTAGCTGCTGTGTTTTGATCTTCCTTTCACTGGGGAGGATCCTTCACTTGCACTTCCTTTCATGTATTTTTAGGTGGGTTTTAAATATAAAATGCTATAAAGACCAAAATAAAAATAACACAACAGATATAATAAAAAACAGTAATAGAGCCATTTGCAAAACTCTTATTGAAAGGAACTTAAGTTCCTCTTTTAGAACCTGTTTGGGGTTCTTAAGTTTTATGTCATCAACATGTAGGTGATCTCAGCTGGAAAAGCAAGCATATACTTCAATGACCTCAAAAAGATTAGCTAATTTTAAGATAATGTAACACTTAACTACAAAACTGCCTACTAATAGTGCAAATGTAGAGTCTGTGATAGGTATCTGACTGTCCCCTCCTAGAAGTGTTTGTTGTTGTGTGCCATTGTATATAGGAAACTTTCAGTGCTTTTAGAAATTCTGCAAGAGCAACAGCCTTGCGCTGTGTAAGATGAGTAGTATCTGTGCAGAGGCAAAGGCCCTTGGGAGTTTTTGCCCTGTACAGTGACAGTCACTGCTACATCTTAGCTCTGACTTTAAGCTCACTGGGGCAGGCCAACTATGCTGTTGGTATTTTTCCTGTAAGCTTGCTCTCTGGTTCCTTATGAGGATTCAGAAACATTGCTACTACTTCATCCAATTCAAGCACCAAGTGGAAGTATTAACTTATGATTTAGTTTGTTCAAGGCAGCAGACAGAAAGCTCTTGCCTTTATAAAAATTTTTGAACTAAGGAGTGGAAGAATGAAGTGGCATCACTAGGGGGCAACAAAACATCACAAACATCTATGTTGTTAAACACCAAGCAATGTCACAACCTCACAGAGTCATTTGTGTTATGTCCTAAAGAACAGCTTGTGTAAGCAAATGTTTTTGTGTTTTTCCAACTGTGTTATGTAGTAAATCTTGCTTCAGGGATGATATAACTCCAAAAAAAATACATGCACACCCTAAACTTTTTGTATAGTTTTGTGCTGCGTTCTCTCTGTTATGGTACAGTAAAACAAGAAGAAGATTGGACATTTGTGCATAATTTTCATTTCTTAACACCATATATTTAGCACGATGATTAAGTATAATATATTTTGCTAAAGCCCATCCCCTTTGTACAAATAAAGATGCACAGTACAGGAGAATTTGAAGTTCATTGTCTTTCCTTCCATCCTATTCAGTATCAGCATGACCACCAAACCAAACCAATGACAGACATTTCAGAAGACAGTGACATTGCCCCAGTTTTCTGAAGCTATTAGGTTAGTTATTAGTCCTTTTCTTTGATTTCTCCTATGTATTTCTGACACTAACAATACTCGCAGTGTAAAACCAGTAATAGCTTGCCACACTGCAGTGGGAATGTGGGCTGTGGTAGTACCGTGACAGATGATAGAGAGAGGAGGGTGGAGTATGTGACCTGAAGTCACTGGTGTAATTCAATAAAGTCAGCTGGTTTTGACTTTTGGGTTGTAAGCGTTTTTAAAATTCTAAGACTTTTACCATTGGAATTGTTATCCTTGCCTACCTTCTGCAGATCAGTAGTCAAGGCAGAGCTCCAAGCTCTAAGGTATGTTCTAGGATGGCACATTCTCTCCTGTTTTTGCTGTTGGAAAAATGTGGAGCTATCACCAGAAAGAACTCCACAGTGAGAGCTACCAGTTGAGAACCTGGATTTGAAGGATTTTTCTTGTGGTCAGAAGGTAGCCACTGTGCCTTTTCAAGCAGTGTCTTGTTCATCAGGTTCATCTCCCCTCCCTCCGCCCTTTTTTCCATTCCCTCATCTCACAGTTTGTGGGTAGGAATTCTATGCACTATCAGAAGGCTTAAATCTAATCATTTCAGCTTTTAACTTTCTGGAGCCAAACTACCTTTGAGTATTGCAAGAGTTTGTACAAGGCATTTTTTTATGGCATCTCTGTTTTAGTTTACTTTAGCTGTAGTTTTGCATATATCTGTTTACTGATACATAGTGAGACATAGAGGTCATGAAAAATGGAGCTGTAACCAAATTATTTTTTGACAGAAATGCAGTATAAACTGTGCATGTGTCAAATTTCTTTATGGAAGTTCTCTGATAGGAATGCAGTAGTAGCACTGGTCTCATCTAGTGTCCTTTAGACCTTTCTGCTGAACCTTGTCTGCCCCTCTCTAGTGTGATGTTCTGGGACTGTAATCCCTGAATAGAGCTATCCTGGCAATAGGAGAAGAATCATATAAATGCTCTCTGGACTTGGAGTGTCAAACCCAAGTAATTTCATAATAGGCCAGCAGAAAGCAGTTTGTAAAAGGAGCTGGAATATTAGACTTGTACTGGCCCTGCTGCATGTCAGTGTAATCTGTGAAAACCAAGCAGAATTTGGTAGCTAGTCTGCTGATGTATGTACTGTAAATGGTTTTTTCTCACACTGATTCAATAATGTGTACAGTTCCTACTATTGCATAACTGGCCAGAGCTTGATTCTGTGGGTTGACCTCATAAGTCATGAAATTTTGATCTTCCAAATTGTAATCTTTGTATTGGCAATTGATTCATGTAGCACATGCTATGACTAAACATGAAGATAGAACACAATGATGTCACATACTCAAAGGCTAGAAATTCCCTAACTAAGGATATTGGGTTCTTCAGAACAGCAACAAAACTTGATAAAAATAACTACAGTTAAGTCATCTCTTGAGAAAAAGCTAGGTTGGTGAGTTCTGTGATTTGCAGGTTTTACTTTTTGAGAGATTTCTAGACTCCCACAGGACCTTAGAAAAGTGCGTTTTAATGCTTTTCAGTGACTAGTTTTAGAGCTCACAGAGTTCATCTTGCTGATCTGGAAAGCTACTTCTAAAAAGGAACAAAAATGGTTTTTAGAATTGTAGGGTATTTTTGTACTGTGGACCTTTAACTATTGACAGCTGTCTTAAACTATCAGCTGGTTTCAGGGCAAGCCAGAGGTTAGTGTGATTGTCTAGGCCAAGTCATAGCTGAATGGAATTATTCGATCCCATTAAAGGTTCAAAATGGTTTTATTTCCATCTTCAAAGTCTGATTCCAGTTTCAGCTGAAGCTTTTTATGTTACAGTTACAATGCAAAGGAGTCTGAAGGGGGCCTACAGGAGAGGAGGAGAGAGAGAGTCCAGAGACCCTCCTGACAACTAAATTAGGAGGACTGCACGTGGGAACTGGAGAGTCATTAACAGAAAGCAAAAATATTAGTCATAAAATGAAATACTGTTTACTTTGAATTTGTCTTTTTGATACGTGCTCTTCATACACATGCTGGTATTTTTACTCTTTTTCTGTTTGATTATTTGCCAAAGAGTTCTTAATCTGTCTTTTTAATCAAAATAAGGGGATTCTTTCTCTTGTATGTCCCCCCAAAATACTTCTGTTTGTATGTGATTCTCATCTTATTTGACCATAGGAAGACAAAATGTGTTTTAAGACTACCTTGTTTTTCACGTCTGGGTGGACTATTTCTTTCAGAATTACTTTATTATTTTGCACATCAAATCTGAGTGACTTGAGTGAGATTTTGTAGGAGAAGGTCCGATGCTAGCACATGGTAACAAAAACTTTAAAATTCTTTTCTGAATGTTCATTTTTAAACAATACATATTTCTCATTAAAACCAACAAAGTCCACTTGAAGTTTTGACTAGGTCGAGTCCCTAGATTAGGAATATGTTTTCATGCACTGGTAAATTCAGACCATTCAGCATCTGGTGTGACTAAAAATAAAGCAGCTGCTCTGTAAATGCCTTGTAGAGTGGAGCAAATTTGAAAATTTCTCTGTTTATACACACAGATGCTTTTAAGAAAAGCAAAATGAAGAAGTATCTAATTTTTTTTTGAAATGTAGTTGCTTTTTTCTATTATAAATGTACAAACTGAGATTTCTTTAAATCATAATGTCATTTTAGTACATCTGTTTTGGGCTGTTATACTTGTGACCTTTAAAGAGATTTATGGTTGGCACTGCCAGATACCAATTCTTGACACATGGCCCCCAAAATATGTTTTTCAGTGGCTTGGTGTCACATAAGTGACAGACTGACCATTTCCATATAAGCGACTTCTCCTGAGCTGGGTTGCTTCTTGCTTTATCTGAGCTAGGAGCTGGTAATTAGTAACTGCATGGTAGACTCCTACCCCCAGCATTTGAACAGCCCCTTTACTTTGTGAGTGCTTCTAGTCCACTGCAGGACAGTTAATCCATTTGATTATTGATGCAGTTAATAGTAAACTCAGATGACTACTGACTTTGCCCTGAAAAGTATTACAGACATTCTTATGGTCAGGAACAGCAGGCAGGTGATATAAGAAGCTGCCAGCAGCACTTCTGTTTGTGTCGGAGATAGTTAACCTGTTAATCTTTCAGGATGGTGATGAACAGATGAATATAAGTCTTCAGTGAAAGTAATTTAAATCACCTGTTTGTCTTTGCCTTGAAATAATTGCAGCTGTGTAAATTACTGTTCTTGGGCTGCTAGTTTGTTCTCTTGTTGCTGTTTTAATTTATTATTTGGGAAATTCTCATCCTATGTTTCCAGGACTAGGATTCTGGTCTCTACATCCACAAGTTACAAGCTCTCGGTCTAACAACTAGAGTCCCTGTCTTCAGCCATGGTACTCTTAATGATGCTTAATTTTCATTTTAGTACATACTAGTGTGATTTGTAAATAGTTGGTAAGTCTTAGCTGAAGGCAGAATAGCCTTTGCAGTACAGCTCCAGATACCGTGATGAATGCAGCCTGGGTCTAGAGTGAAGGTTGTGGCTTTATTTAAAAACAAACAGACAAACAAAAAACACCTGTGAACTACAACATATCTCTCTTAAACAGGCAGTGAATGTGGCATCTTCATGAGCCGTATTAAAGCCTGCAAAGTACAATGAACAGAATA
The DNA here is from genome assembly GCA_011057875.1 of Pterocles orientalis. Lineage (NCBI taxonomy): Eukaryota > Metazoa > Chordata > Aves > Pterocliformes > Pteroclidae > Pterocles > Pterocles orientalis. The sequence continues at coordinate 1,384,560 of WKFP01015431.1, forward strand.
TCCTACAACCTGGCTCTCATCTTTAAGAATGCATTTCATTTTAGCCAGTGTTGTTTAGAATACAGTTGCCGTGAATTGCAGGCAGATCTGGAAACTTTAAACAGGAAGCGTCCCTGCCGCTGCTGCAGATCTCTGACTTCTCAGAGTGAACCCATGTGCTCTGCAAAAAGCAAGGACAATTTGCTGATTAATCCACAGGCAGGAGCCTGCTCTAGGCAGATCAGGTTGCAATCCTGCCTTTGTAGCTTTACACCACACCCCTTCAGCGTGAATTAATAGGGGAGGATCGTATTCAGCACTGATTCAGAAATTCTTTCTTTCTTCAGGAACTGTTGGCAAGAAGTTTGGTGAGTACTTCTTAATAGACTTTCTGTTTCATGTGAGAGAGTTTTTTTTTTTCTTTACCTGGCAGAAAGCAGTATCTACTGTTCTGTTTTCTTTAGAATGTGGTAGATGCAGTAGTCAGATGTTTAGATTCAAAGTCCAGCTATAAGTGCTGCAAAAAGGATAACTTTTTTTCTCTGTAAATTTGAAACAGTAGGACAATGAATATACTTTTATGATTAGTAGTACAACTAATCTTAGGTTCTCAGAATGGCAGACTAAGGTATTTTGGGATGCAAGACAGTTGTTGAAAGCAAGCCATCATAAAGGTGAATGTGTTAATTTTGATCAATAGCTGGAGTTTGAAAAAAAGCTTTCATTTTTTAAAACACTTTCTCCCTTACAGTAGCTCCAAGGGATGCTTAATTCAGGCAGAGTGGTCTGACAGGCTATTTCAAATCCTTCTAAGGCATGTAACATTTGAAGCAATTAATATTTGGAGAAGTACAAGAACATTTTATTAGAAACAAATTAAGCTGATGCTTCTATAAGCCAGTTTCACTCACAACGTATATTGAAATTCTCAAGAAACTAAAACACTTGAACAATGAGGAGGGTAGTGAATGAGGCTTACAGTGGTGCCAATATAACACACAAACACCACCCCTTCACCCCCACCCCTGAAAACCCAGAATATTATTGGTGATTTTTGTAATGTTTTACTTGGAAGAATTGACAACTTAATTTTCAGTAACTGTGTAATGAAGAACAGTGATACTAGCCTGTATTAAAAAAAACAAACAACAAAACCAAACATTAGCTTAAATTTAAATAACTGTTTTAGAAAATTTAAATACAACTTAAATGAGGAAGAGGCATGTAGCAATCAGAAAAGTGGAGCAGGGACAACAATAACAATGTGGATGGGGGGAGTATGTGAAAGGTCAGTGTGACTAAGTACTCCAGGAATTAGCCATCAAAGTACTTCATGGAAGACATGTAAAGATATAAACCTTCCTTCCTGAATGTCTTATGGACAGACGCAAAGACAGGAAGTCCAGCTGTCGGTATAGATATGAGCAGCAAAAGCATGCTTTAGGAATTGTTAGGCACATATTTGGGAAAACTTCTCAGCCTTTTCCTTTTGTACTCTTCTGCTCATTCTTTAATTCTGCTAGGAGAGAGTTTGTGATTGTGAACACAGCAAATACCTACATGGACAGTGAATTAATGTGGATTATTATTTAAACTGAATTTGAGAATAGTAATCAAGTTTAGAAAAAAAAACGATGAGTTTTTATTTAAATAAACCCTAAAGGCTGAGGCGGGGGGGGGGAACACACCAGGACCGCAGCTGCGGGCAGGGAGGGTGATTCTGTGAAGTTTACTTTGTGTGTAATGCACACACAGAGCAGTATTAAGGAGACAGATGATTATAACTCATTCTCTTCCAGCGTTTTCTCCTGTCAGATATGTCCCACATGAAAGGGTTCATTAAAAAGTAATCATTGCTTGATAAATCAATTTCTTTCAGATTTTTATAGCTTATGCTGGAGAATCTGTAAGTGTAATCTTTGTTTATCCTTACATTGTGCATTGCTTAGTTTGCAATGTGGAGATGTAATGCATTTCAGCTGGTGCAGTTGTATGACCTTAAAAGTGCATTTAGCCTTTTAGTGTGGTGCCCACATTTACTAATATTGCTGATGAAAACTCAGTTGCAAATCACCCAGCTAATATTCTAAATGCAGAATAACTGTAAATTCAAGTTTTATGATCTTCTTGACTGAGAACATATAGAACAATTAATGGCATTGTATTTACCTATCCTCAATCTTATCAGAGAGTTAATTTTGAAAATTAATGGTAAAAACTTATATATTGTTGGTATGTTTAGTGTCAGATCTTAATGGCAGTGAGGGAGAGCATACAAAAAGGAGGCAGAGTTTCTGTCAGAGAGGAAATTTTGAAAGATTGCTGGAAAATGGTCTAAATTATAGTGTCTAGGAAACCAAGCAAAGGTGTAAAAGAACAAGCTTCCTAACAGGCTTTCAGAGAACACGTTCAGAGCCTTTAGTGAGTTTGAAATCTCATCTCTAGCTAGA